>JAZGTH010000127.1:862500-984749 GCA_036877525.1 Chromobotia macracanthus
ACATAAACATGCTGATGCATCACGATTGTTTAAACAGCACAATTATTACTATACAAGTACTTGCAAGTGTACAAGCAACATGGCTATAAATAGTTTCTGTAAGTTTGAAAATGTTCTACAAAATCAACCAAGTCATAAATCTGAATCTGAATGCTTTTCTGCCCATCTTCAACTTAAACACAGGCTGTACCTGTCAGGGTCCTGGCTTCTTATCTTGGGTTTTTCCTAGATTCTTTTGCTAGGATCCTGACACCCCCTGTGTTTTGTGTCAGAGCATGATGTTTGGATCCTGACTCAATCCTAGTCTTGGCTCTCGTTTGGCCATTGGCCATTGTTTGTTTACTTTGTGCCATGTGCTCACCTGTCTTGAGTCTCAACCCTGCCCTCTTGTTACCTTGTTAATCATCCCATCATTAGTTTATTCCCCTCACCTGTTTGCCTTTATTACCTGCCTTGATTTCTTCCCTATTTAATGCCCTTGTGTTTTCTGTCTTGTGTTGGTGTGTTGTTTTCTTGTTTCTGGTTATTGAAGTAAGTCAAGCAGTCTGTCGTGTCAAGTTTTATTTTATTTTACATATATTATCTGGTCGTGGTCTGTTCTTATTTATCTAAAGTTTTGTTTTGGTTTTCTGGTTTAAGTATATATATTCTTCTGTTTTGGTTTGTGTTTTCCCCCTCATGGGTAGTTTTGTTTAAATAGAGTCAAATCTTTGTTTAAGAGCTGATCTGCATTTGGGTTCTCCCCCCGCGTCCTTGACGTTACCAACTCAACACAAACCCTATTAAATAATTTATATTTACATTTAGGTATTTAGCAGACGCTTTTATCCAAATTGACTTACAAGGTAAGGAAAACAACAAAGCGATAAATCGTAGGGAAGCAATAATATTAGCCGTACATAGTTACAATTTTTACAGAGGGTACAATATCTCAGTACTTAACAGATAATACCTTTTGGGAGAGAGGAGAAAAACAAAAGTTTTTTTTCACACTTGTGTGAGGTATTCATGGAAGATGCAGGTTTTTAGCTGTTTTTTGAATGTAGTGAGAGATGTAGCAGACCGCACAGAGTTTGGGAGATTATTCCACCAGGAAGGGATAGTGAAGATGAACCTGTGAGCAAGTGATAGCGTGCCCTTTGAAGAGGGTATTACCAGGCGGTGTTCTTTCACTAACTGATGAAAGATCTATATCATTGATAGATGTGAATGAGTTTGTAAAGGTAGCTGGTGCAGAGACAGTAGTGGTTTTGTATGCAAGGAGTAGAGAATTGAACTTGATACGCGCAGCAACTGGTAGCCAGTGAAGGGCAATGATAAGAGGTGTGACATGGGTTTTTTTAGGCTCCTTGAAGACTAGCCGAGCTGCTGCATTCTGAATTGGTTGTAATGGTTTGAGTGCCTGTGGAAGGCCGGCCAGCAGAGCATTGCTGTAGTCCAGCCTTGAAATGACAAGGGTCTGGACAAGGAGCTGTGCTGCATGTTTAGTGAGGTTAGGGTGGATTTTTCTGATGTTATACAAAGCAAATCTACATGAGCGTGTTGTTTTGGCAGTGTGGTCAAAAAATGTCAGCTGGTCATCAAAAACTACACCAAGGTTTCTGGTTGTCCTTGTTGGTGTTAGGGTTGTGCAGCCAAGCTGGACTGAAATTGTGTAAGGAAGTTGGTTTACCTGGAAAGAGGAAGAGTTTAGTCTTGGCTAGGTTGAGTTGTATGTATTATTTTGTCATCCAGGTCTGTAGTTGTTGGTAATGGAAATGTCAAGTGTGGGCTTTTTAAGCAGAGGGGTAACCAGGGCTTGCTTAAATGCAGATGGAAAAGTGCCAGTAAGAATGGATGAGTGTGTGAGTGATGGTGTAACTGAGTTTGATATGACCTGTATGAGATGGGAGGGGATTGGGTTGAGTGGGCAGGTAGTGGGGTGACAGGATAGAAGTTTGGACACCTCTGCTTCACTGAGCCTAGAAATTGAGGTGAATAGAGTTTTGGGTGTTGGTGGGTCAGGTGTTGAAGTTGGTGGTGGTGTGAACTGGCTGCTTATGGATGCTATTTTGTTTGTGAAAAAGTCTGCAAAGTTATCCGCCTATAAGGATTGTGTAGGAGGAGGTGGAGGAGGACAGAGGAGGTAGTTGAAAGTTCTGAAGAGTTTGTGAGCATCAGATGTGTTGCTGACCTTGGTGGTGTTAAATCATGAATGGAGAGACGAGGAGTCCAGGGTGGAGATGTTGATGTTTTTATTAAAGACCCTTACTGTTCAAGTGTCAGCTTAGAAAGAGACCTGAGTACACAGAAATCACAACTACATATATCTCTCTGCCTTCTCAAGCATTTGGCATACTTCCCAGTTCCCAGGTGCACCATATCTTGTTTATCATTTCTAAAAGAAACATAGGAGGTAGTTCAGCCTTGAATAAAACTTTGTTACACAGCATAAAAAGAAAAGAATGAAAATTTATAATATTACTTATGTCCCCACATTTTCCCCTTTAATCATATAAAATATTTGATTAAATAGACTGATTAAATGCAAGCAAACTTTCATAATCAAAACATTCTTTGAAAAGTTTGGATGGCCCAATCCATACTCTTCCTTTCTACATGCTCTTAAAAGAACATCTTTCCTGTCGTACTGCATACCGTCAGTTAAAGAGATGTGTAAGTTAATTGTTTTGTTTGGCAAAACAACGACACTCTTATTGTTATGTAATGTACAGGGTATAAACATAATGCTTCAAATATATATTTCAATGTTCAGTTTTTTTTTGTAACCATGCACAGATCTCAGCTTGACATCCATTACTTTGCTCATCTGCTGTTGTATACAGGAGACAATGCATGGTCCAAAAAGGCAAAAGAGGAGCAACATAACCAATTCAGGCACCAACCATTCGGTTTTGGAGAGCCATTTTGCGTCCAATTGTCTTCCAATTGTCCAAAATTGTCCTCTTTGTTGATTGTAATGTAGATAATTTATCCACTCCAGTATTTTGTTTTTTTTTTGTTTGGTGTAACCCATACTAAGATAGGCTCAAATCCACTTGCAATTTCATTACGAGCTTTAAATTCATTAGAGACACCTCTGGGTTGTCCTATAGCATCTATAAACACAGTAGGATCTTTAGGGATGGCAATAGCACACTGCTTCCTGTGTTCTTTCATGGTGCTATTTTTGGTTTTATTAACCAACCTAACAACCGAAATATCTTCCTTTTAAAGTCACTCTTGCACATAATCCTTTTCCATCAATCATGATGTGTGTCAGTAATGTCTTACGACCACGCACCCAGTAAAAGCTGGACACTGCTCTATCTTGCCACTTACGAAAATCAGGGACTTTGTTAGCATACATTCCCATTGATATGGGATTTGTCCCTCTATCATATATCATAAGACACCCAGTGGCATTCCCATAGTCAGTTATTCTCTCCCCTGTACCGGGAAATCAATAGCATTCAGTCTTATTCACTACTTCCAACCATATAACATCAGTTGTGTTTGGAGGGATCTCATTATCTTTAGCATACCAAAATCGATCAATACATTCTTTAAAATGTGCAGGCATCAAATTCAGTCAAAGACATACTCAAGGCATTGTACGCTTGTATATCCCCCTGGCAAAGGACCAACTAGTTTAAATGTTTCCTGTACCTCTTGGTAATGGCTCCCCCGTGTACAGGGACTATTAATCAATGTCTTAGAACCTGGAAGTTTCTGACATATAATGCAATCCCCTCAATGGGCAGTTGTCACTGTGTAGTTCATGTATTGCCACCAAGAATTTCCACTTGCTGTTATCAGTAATGGATCATTAACTAGAGAGAGCTGAGTCCCCCCAGGACATATAATAATGCCAATATTATCATGATAATAAACACCATTTTGTACTAGTTTGATTTAACTCAACATGTATCACTTGGCCTGTATCAGAGATGAAATCACAAACACTATATATTATATCAATAACATGTAATGGAATGTCCTTTGGGTGATATCGAACTGTTGTTTCTTTACAGATCAACACTGACCCTACATAAAATAAACAAAGTGAAAATGCCACCCTAGGACACACAAACTGATGTTCTGTACAAATAATTTCCCCTATGGTGAATTGTATGGTTAGGTTAAGGACTGGATAAACTCGATAATGTGTGTAGATCAGCAGGTCACACGTGAATGGTCTTCGTGGCAGAAAGCAGTACTTTGATGCCCATGTTGCTATTCGATGGCTGTCACCTTCACTGAGATGTTTAAACGCAGCTGGCGTGTGCTCAGTTTCTGTAAAACAGGAGAAACCATAAAACAGAAAAGCAGTGTGTAACAGTAAGCTGATAAGGCCAGTTGATGTCTCTCCCTTTCACTTATCAGTCTTTAAACTGTGAAGTGTCAGCGAGCAAGATAATGGGGGCAGTAAGTGAGTAGATTTCTTCACTCGAGGGATTGGCCCCTCCCTCCCTAAAGAGGAAGTTCTGTCCCTAAGCTTTTACACCATCAGGTCTGCACCAACACTTGACACAGCACGACAATGTGAGCCATGTATCCAATTGGTCTTACCCTGCACTTTAACTACTGTAGGCGTGATTAGGATAATTTGGTAAGGTTTAGCACCTAACTTTTCCCGTCTTAGAATTTTAACATAAACCATTTGTCCTGGTACAAAGTCAGTTACACTGTCAGATTGAGGTTGGCATGCTTTAACATGTTCCCTTGCCTTTTCTACAGCTTGTGACAGCTCTTCACAATACTGTAGTAAATTGTCTGACATGAGGTGTACGTCTGCATGTTTTAAATCAATGTGCCCTGGAGTCTTCATAGGTCACCCTGTGATAACCTCAAAAGCCCTCATACTCATCAACACCACTGGTAACGCTGTAACCCTATCTTTGTGTTCAGCTAGGGCTTTAGTTATTTTCTCTTATAGTTTTGTTGGCTCTTTCTACCATTCCTGAACTTTGAGGGTGACCTGGACAATGAAAAGACCATTTCATGTTTAACATGGTGCACAATTCAGTGCAAACAGTTCCTGTGAAGTGAGTTCTGATCTGAGTCTATATATAATGGTAATCCCCACCTGGGAATTATCTCTTGAGCCAAAATCTTGGCAGTTTGTGTTGCTGTTGCTTTCGACCAGGGAATAGCTTCCACCCATCTGGAGAATTTATCAATGATCACTAACACCTCTGAATAACCCCTACGCATATCCATTGAAATATAATCAACCTGCAAATAAGTAAAAGGACCATCTGAGCCTGGGGCATGTTGGTAGGGGGATGTGGTTTCTCAGAGATGTGAGCCTGGCATGTTACACATCGATCATACACACTTTGGGCATACTTATTAGCTCTTTTAGCCCACCATGATTTGCTAAATGCCATCACCATTTGTTTAACCCTCCTGTGTCCCAGCATATGTTTTTGTGACATCACCCATGGTAGGGCAGAATTTGGGCATACCACTCTGGTATCTTTAGTCCAAATTTCTTGTTTGTTCAAGTTAGCACCCTCACGCATCCATTCCCAGATTTCTTCCTTACTGGCTGCTTCTTGTATCTCTCTAATAGAGGTCAGATTAGTCAGTTTCAACTGATTTATTATTACTGTTTATTGTGACTGTGGTTGAGCCAATGCTGCGGCCTTGGCTGCTAGATCTGCTCTTTATTTTCCCTTTTCTTGTGTCGTGTCACCCTTGGTGTGTGCTTTAACCTTGAGAACTGATACCACTGCAGGCAGATTGAGTGCATCTACCAACTCTGTGACTTTCTTCTGGTTTAGTATTGGTGTACCTACACTTGTGTTGTATCCCCTAGCCTTTCATATTTGCCCAAAATTATGCATTACCCCAAAGGCATATCTGCTGTCTGTGTAAATGTTACATCTCTTACCCTCAGATATTTTGAAAGCTTCAGTGAGTGCAATTAGTTCTGCCACTTGTGCTGTGGTGTTATCTGGCAGTCTAGCTGCTTTTAAAACTTGATTTTCATCCACTATAGCATAAGATGCTCTTCTAACCCTTTCCACAATTTGTGAGGAGCCATCTACAATACAGTGTTTGATTATTGCATCTTGTTGCCATAACTCACTCAGGTTTGTCACATATACATCCCTTTTCAATTTCAATTTTTTCTTCTAGTGCAGCGGTACGACTTGGCAAGGGGAGTCGGCCTTGAGCAGATATCACTTGTCCCAGGAAAAAAACTGAAGTTTCTGCACATTGAGCTTTATTTCGACTAACTATGTGACCATCAGCATGCAACAAGTCGAGCAACGCTTCCATATCTCTCATGTGTGTATTCTCATCAGTACTACAAATCAAAATGTCATCTACATACTGAATTAAGATTGACTGTCTGTCCTTTTAGGGCCTGATGATAAACTGTGGGACTATTATGAAGCCCTTGCGGTAATCTATTCCATCAATATTTTTGCCCATTGCATGTAAAACTAATCCAATCCTGACAGGATTCATGAAGGGACACTGACCAAAATCCATGGCAGGTACACAGGAAAAACAACAACAGAAGGATCAGCTACCAACGGTTTCATTTTATCAACATGTCACTTCTCTGTAATCAATTGTCAGCCTTCATTTACCATTTGGTTTCTTTACAGGCCACATTGGTGAGTTGCTGCTGGAGGATGTTTTTTGAATAATTCCCTGTTTTTCAAAAGTTAGCACTACCTCAGCAGCCACTTCCTCTGCTTCTTTTCCCAATGGATACTGGGAAGTACTAGGGGGAACTTTACCAGTGAATCGCACAGGACTCATTTTTATGAGGCCAAACTTCCTCTGAGCAGTCGACCAAGCAGGGTGCCCTGCATACAAAACACTTCCCTCAGTAACTGTGTTTTTCTCAAAGGAAAGACCTGTCTCAGCTAAATTATTGTGTACTGCCTGGTAGTTTACACAGTATGTGAAGGCCTAGTAGAGGCTGTGAGACAGGCCCGACCCATACTGCAGCCAATACATCTGTACCCTCAATGGTTATCATAATAGGTGTAGTTTTTCTTAGCATAGCAACTTTACCTGTAGCATTGTTCGCTCTAATAGTTTCTCCTGTGTAACAGAAAATACCCAAATAATTGTTATCAGGTATTAACGTAACCTCAGCCCCTGTGTCAATTAATTAATTAATTTTATGCCCATCGAAGTTGGTCAAACCCATCAGGATGGTGGTCAATCACAGTTGCTGTTCCCCCCAGGGCACGGAGGGAACAGCATTTGAGTTTTCCTCTGTCTGGACAGCTGCTAATAATGCTTTTTTCTGATCTATAGTCAATTTTGCAAACTTTCCACTGAGGGACTTATCAGATTGATCAGATGGAGATTCTGGCTTGGGGGTTTTAGATTTTCTTTTAACCTTTCTTTTCCAACATTCTGATGCCCAATGACCCCTTTTTTGGCAGTATCTGCATTTGTTATTTAATTTAGCTTTGGGCTGATTAACAGCCAATTGACGTACAGTATTCATTTCAGATTAAGGTGACCATAAGCCTGTGACACAGAATCAATGCTGTTTCATTGCCTCATATGGGTTATCATAAGGTTTGAGAGACTTGGAGAGGCTAACTATTTGATCTGGCTGTAATGGTTTATATCTCAGCACTGTTTTCTTTTTTTCTTGTGGCCATTTGTTCTGCCTCTTCCAGTGCTTCTTCTGTCTCTCCCTGAACCACATATACTGGTCTTAGTGACTTTTTCTTTTTGTCTGGAGGATCTATCGATCACACAGCCCACTCAGAATAGTCTTCCTCAGTAGAGGAACTAGAATTCTCAGCATCTAAATCACTCTGCTCCTCACAAAAAGGAGTAACCCACTTTTCACACAAGTAAAATTATTAAAACCTTTTCCCCTATCATCATTTGCCTTAGACCCCAAAACCCTAGTCTTTCCTAACCTTCCCTAACAGGTCGTCCAGTTTCCCCATCTGCCACCCTCTTTGTCACATTTTACTTCTAAAATCCTGAGGTCTGTTTCTTGAAAATTCAAATTCCAGTCCGCCTGTGTTTCCCCATGGTCCGAAGAGCTGACCATACCAGTCAGTCAAATCCATTGCTTTCGTATTGAAATTAATTTCATATTGATTTCGTCAGTGGCTAAAATGGTCATGTCATTCATATTTAGTATTCAATTCAACTTTTTGTATAGCGCTTTTACAATGGCATTGTCTCAAAGCCGCTTTACAGGGAGGAAAAAGAAAAAAACAAGGAAATATATACAATAATACAGTAACAACGGTATGTCAATTAGGATCATTCAGATCATTCTTTCCACTGAAAGTCTTCACTTTCATTGCTTGGGCTCTAATAAAAGGGAAAGCCTTTAAAGACCCTACAAGACCTAGCCTTTAAATCTATAACTATAATCAATGTCTTACACTGTAGGGATTTCTATTTTCTCAAGGGCTATATGTATATTTATGTGCTTACATTCAGTTCCCCATTCTGTATCATTGTATCGTTTGTGAAAATCAGGACATCCTAAAGATGAAATAAGCATCAACAGGCAATAGGGTGCATAAAATTTCCAGTGCAATTGACTAGAATCTGGCACAGTGTCTATAATCATAGGGATTATACACCATTAGAAGTTTGCGAGGTGAGGTGAGGTGAGGATTAACAAAATTGTTTGGAAAATAATCAGTCAGATGTGATTAACTGTAAATTGTGCTCAATTGTGTGTTGTTTTCCATTCTTCGAGTATGATCATTATAGACTTTTCAGCACCTTGGACAGTGACAGAAACAATTTTAAACCTTTAGCATTTGTCCCTAAAAGGAACAAAAGGAAAAAATATTGAAATGAACATTCTTACTAATAGACATTTAACAATAAATACAATAAATACAACCTTAAACACGTTTTCAATTTTTTATCTGTTCGTGGTAAATCTTGCTTTACATATGCATTTTATTTTTAAATAAAAACATACCTTTAACTTTGTTAGCAAGTCTTGGATAGATTTTTATAACTACCAGGGTCCACAAACACACCCACAAACATATACAGTCTGATTAGAAATAATATATCTATATACTCCCATGTATTGGTATATTGTGGTCAACATAATTTCCAGACCATTTTCAGTGCTTGTAATTCATTTTTGTTCAGTCTTGGTTCAAAACAAAATTTTTTTTTTTTCAAAAAAATTCAAAAAAGGAGTGCATATCATGGGTGCATATCTTCAAACTGCTACCGTAAAGATGTATGGATATTTGCATGGTGATAGACAAGAACACTGGATATTACCCCCACAGTGAAACTCTCAAAAAGACAGCTGAGATATAGCCCCTCTAAGTGGGCCAGCAATGCAATGTCTCATAGAACTGTATTGTTACATATATCAAATTCATGGGTTCATAACTTCAGACAGTAAAAGGATATTAAGCTGACATTAAAGGGGTATTAAAGTGAAGGAATTTAAAGGGTACATATCTTCAAAATGGTATAATAGTTTAAATGTTAACATTTATGTAAATGGGTGTGGAATTAGTGAAAAGATCCAGGTAGCATAATGAATGGTTTATTGCAAATGCAGTGTGTTGTTGTGTCATTAATGAGCTTTATTTGCCAGTTGTACTGCACAAGATGCACAAGGGATTTGGTGTGACATCAAAATGCATTTACACAATTATACAGAAACCCTAGTGTAGGATATTGCCCTACAGAATATTGGACTTTAAAACAGCTAAGTTGTAGTGGATGTGCTAACTGTTCTAAGTGGAGATGGCCTGTCAAAAAAAACTGCCACTGTGAAATTGAGATTGGTGAGGGGAAGGAGTGATGGGGGTTCTCATAAAGTCCACTGTCATCTCCAATTTTCATGCCTATTCAGCTCAAGCTTGTTTCGCCTTAAAATGCTGTCATAAATACATTTGTTGGATTTTGCATTTTATTCTTTCAATACCTTGTATAATGGCATTTCGGAGTCATAATCTTATTATTAGCAAAGCTAAGACCATGGGTTCGATTCCCAGGTAACACTAAAACTGTTGATGAAAAATACGTATACCATTAATGCACTGTAGGTTTTTTTGGATAAATGTTTAATGTCAAATGCATGGAAAATGTAAATGGGTCTTCATTTAAGTTGCCATGTGATTTCAATAGAGTAAGTATAGTATAAAGTAAAATCTCTCATGGTTTTTAGTTACACTAATTGGTAGAACATTGCAATATCGTTTTGGATGTACTCAGATTAATACTGCAGTCTTGCTTACATGAACTAGTAAATGACTTTATTAAAAGATGCTTAGACTTTATCTAATTTGATTCTCCTTGGAAACAAAATTACTTTTGAGTGAAAATTTACTGAGAGGTTGTGTTAGTGATTTGCATAAGTATATCTAGATGCTGGTCATGATCTATGATCGGCACAAAATCCAGATCACATTAGACAATGAGTGCCCAAAGCTTAACTTTACAGCACTTTCACTGTGCCTGTGAGAAATGACAGCGACTTTGTATAGCCTTTTAGTATAACGTATCTAAACACCTGTACTATATATTTTGTAGCTTTTTTGTAGCCATTTTTGTAAACAAATTAATTAAGAGATACTGTGATGTAGGAGAGAAATCTAAAAGATCACACCTTCTTAATGCTCAGCCACAGTATATACTTTTGTACCATGTTCAGTGTCAACCAATTTTATTTCAAAACAATACTTCAGATGATGATTTGTGTATAGTATTTAGGATAAAAATCCTAATCTATAATCTGTTAATTTCAAAACGTGAATTATCGTAGATTTTTCCCCCTTTTCATTACTGGAAAGGATCAAATATTAAAATCATTACCTGTAAACTGTTTCAGAGACGTATCCAGAACTAGCTCTTATTTATGAGCAGTTTGGTGTTGATGATCATACATATGTTCTTCCAGGTGTTAATTCACTCCTTTCATTCAACTTTTGATCTATGTTAAAACAGCATTTTATATGGATTAAGTGGCAGAAGTAAATCATTCCATACTGTGCATACTGTGTCCAATGAGTTAATAAAGGAGACTTTATCTTCTACTATTGCACAATGAAAAAAGAAGTTTCACCAAGGCCCCTCCAATCATAAAGTTCAACTTGTTCCGGACCCCTACATTTTGTAGTTGGTATAGAGATAGTAGCAGTCATGTCAAGAATAGATCACCACATACAGCCAGGCTATATGGCTAGGCTAGGACGTCCTGCCTCACCGGTTAAAAGAACCAATCGCCTGATGGATTTTGACATGGAAGTAACTTCCTAAAACAGCAAGAGCTAAATTAGCCAAGATATGTAAATTGTGTAATTTAATATACAGCTCTGGAAAAAATTGAGAGCACTCCAGATATTTGCTTCTCTAAATAATCAGCATCTCTACATTTATGGCAGCCATTACATTCCAGTGTCTGTTGAATTCCAAGACAGGCACATCTCATTCTGCTTAATAAAGTACTGGGTAAATTTGTCTTTGTGAAGGTCGCATGAATCAAGCCCCATATAAGGTTGTCCTGGAAGAAGACATGCTTCTTTCTGGTCTGACAATGTTACCCAACTCTGTTTGGATGGAGGATCACCAGATCAAACCCTGTCATGGCCAGCCCATACTCTAGACCTCAACCCAATTGAAATGTGATTAAGAGGAACATGTATGTTTATAAGCCATCAAACAAAGCTGAGCTGTTTGAATTTTTGCACCTGGAATGGCATAAAGTCACCCAAGTAAAAAGTGAAAGACTGGTGGAGAGCATGTCAATTAAAACCCAGGGTTATTTCACCAAATATTGATTTTTGAACTCTTCTGAAGTTAAAACGATAACATTGTGTTGTTTTAAAATTAGTATGAACGTCTTTGCATTATTTGAGGTCTGAAAACACTGCATGTTTTTTGTTGTTTTGACAGAAAAGTTTTTCATTTTCTGCAAATCAGTGCTCTAAATGACTTGAGATTTATTTATTTGGAATTTTGGAGAAATGTTGTCTGTAGTTTATAGAATAAAACAAACATGTTTATTTTATTTAAACATATACCTATAAAGAGTAAAACCAGAGAAACATATAATTTTGCAGTGGTCCCTTAATTTTTTCCAGAGCTGTATATATGCATGATTATATTTTTGTTAAATGATTTTGAGCGATGTCAGATTTCATTTTTTAACGTTGGAAGACTGTTTAAACCAATTCAGGTACATACGAGCTGTATATGTATGTCGGGGGTATTTCCAATATGGTCACTAACAATCTTGCCTTAAAGGGCTTAAGTCCTGTCTGGCCTACAAAGTTTTAAAAATGTTTGCTCTACTTGACAGAAACATGGCTAAAATAAGATGATTACATTACATTAAATAAGTCTATCCCCCAAAATTACTGTTATGTGCTTGAACCTTGTGCAAAAGGCAAATGGGGAGGTGTCGCTGCACTTTAAAGGAATATTTTAACAGTTACCCGGAGATCTGATTTATGATACAATTCTGATACAAAGTGATGGTGTTCAGTATAAATTCATCTGGTGTAAACAATAAACCGAGATTGTAATTTCTACTGGCTGCTGTCTACAGGCCACCAGGGTACCACACAGACTTTATGAAAGAATTTGCTGACTTTTTATCTGTAGTATTGGCCACAGATCAAGTCTTAATTGTTCATGATTTTGACATCCTTGTGGATAATGAAAAAGATGCCTTGGGGTTGGTGTTCAGATCATTTTTTGATGTCCTGTATAATACATTTACCTATGTTTAAAAAACATAGCAGCTCCCTGCTACAAATACAGTAGAACAATAATTTCACTAAAGATTTACCTGAACTGTCTCAGTTCCTTAGCGTAACAGATAACTTTGTAAACCTTGATAGCACAACAGAAAATGTTAACTCCCTCTTCTCTAACACTTTAGACAAAGTTTCCCAACGCCATGGTATAACAAGCATACCCACACCCTAAAAAGAGCAGCCTGGAAAAAAGAGCATCCTGGAAAATAGAGCGTAATTGAAAGCAAACCAAACTAGAGGTATTCTGTACAACATGGAAGGAGAGTGTTTCAAATTTCAGAAAGGCCTTAAAAAGCTTTAGATTAACCTATTTTTACAATCATTAAGAAGAAAATAAACACAACCCTAGATATATATTTGATATATTGTGGCTATAAAGATAAAGCACAGCCTTTGACAGGATTGACCACAGCATTCTTTTAAATAGGCTTGAAAATTATGTTGGCATAAATGGAACTGCTGGCATGGTTTAAGTCATATTTATCTAACTGATTCCAGTTTGTTGCTGTGAGTGAAAAGGCGTCATATCCATTACAGTTGCTTTTCATCCTTAACATACTACCTGTGGGAGTAATTATTAAGATACATGGAGTTAGTTTTCATTGTTATGCTGATGATACTCAGCTGTACATTTCTTCTAGGCCCAATGAGATGCATAAAGGTCTATACTTCCTATGGATTTATTACTTAAATCCCTTAAGGGATTGTTGGGCTGCATTAATCAGGTAAACCGGAACCGGGGACACTTCCCATAAGAACAGATGTACTGGCTCCACACTAAATCTGTCTCTCTTTCATTTCCTCAAGGTCCCGTAGTCAGCTGGATCCGGACTTACCGTACTCAAACCGATAGTTTTAAGACAGTTTAAAATCAATGAATAATTATAATTTATTATCAACTCTCCTTTTATATCCAAGAAAGTTGCTAATTGCAGTTTTAATGTGCCAGAGGAGAACTTGCCCTCCTGGTTGAGCCTAGTTTCTCCCTATGTTTTTTTCCATCTATACATCATTGGAGTTTTGGTTCCTTGCTGCTGTCACCCTGTTGGCTTGCTTATTCGGAGACTGCTGACATCTAGCTTAGTTTAGGGTAAATTGTCAGTATTGTGTGTATTTATGGTGTGATTGCAAATCCCTGATAACCCTGTCCCATAAGATGTTGTCTTTCTATGTGCCATCTCCATGTAAGCTGGAACGACATATCTTGCTTAATATGATATTGTAGTTTTTATCCTTTCAGTCAACCCTTTATTTATAAACAAACTATAAACCTAGTATGCCTAATTAGTTTTATTAATATACATCTCACACATATTTTCAATAATACTATGTATTCTGTGTTGAACGTCTTTAAGAACTGGAGATGATAAAAACTGATTTGTTGGTGTATCTGCATTAATTTTGAGGGGCATTGCCTGTTTGTTTCTTTGTCCTCAATTCTTTTCAAAATGTAGTCTGTTGAACATAATATTTGCTGGCAGTTGCTAGTTTGTTTGTTATGAATATTTCATTTTCTTATATTACACTTAATAAATAAATATACAGTTGATTTCAGATGTTTCCAGTAGCATTGCAAATCTGAAACTCGTTCTGCTTAATGTCAGCATGACTTTCCTAATGTCAGCAGCTCTGATGAATTTATTATATTTTATATTTCTAAATGGGAATTCCTTAAAATTAGGGAATATTTTATGTGTTATGGAAAAACACTCAATAGAAGTAATGTTTTTAGATGTTTTCACACAAAATCATAAAAGATCCCCAACTTGGTTTTATGAAGGGGAGATCTATACACAATAATATTTGTTTAGTGTTTGATCTTCTGGATTATGGACATCTAATGAAGATGATGGTTTTATTTTCTTCATTAACTTCTATAAGGCATTTGATTCAATTGAACACCCCTTTATTTCTGAATGTTTAAAATTGTTTGGTTCTGGAGATAAATTTCAAAACATTATAAAATCTCTTTATGAAAATTTTAATAGTTTTGTTTCTTTACCAGGAGGTACATTACCCAGATTTCCCATCAATTGCTGCATAAAACAGGGTTGTCCTTTTCCACATTTCTTTTATTATAACCACAGAAATGCTTTCTGTCTTTATCTAAAACTCATACATAGCTCCATTAGAGGTACTTAGCTTGCCAGTAATCAGACAGATAATACTTCCATCGTTACAAAACAGCTAATTGAGGTCCCCAAAATATTGCAAACAATTTACACTTTCTCCAAAGCCTCTGGCTTAAAAATAAATATGTGAATGAATTGTGCAAGTGTGAATTAATGCCAATTCATCAATGTCATTTAACAGAGGCTTATTACATTCCTATAAAATCTAATGTTAAATACTTAGGAATGCTTATTTCCAAAGATTCCATTAAAAATGAATATGTGTTATTCACCCACGTTGTACCGTTTCAAATAGAAATTGTTACGTTATTGTTACATTTCTTCCTGTTGTTTTAAAGATTAAAGGCATATTCATTTTCCCAAACAGTCTGCAGTAGCATGGTAAACGCTAAAATGTGGGATTTTAAGAATGTTAGTGTTTTGACACTTATAATTTTAAGATAGAAGAATAGTGAACACCTGTCTGTATTAAACAAACAAATGTTATTGCATGGTAGAGCTTATATTTTTTTATTTTTGTTTGCAATGTCCAACAACATTCAAGATTTTTTCAAGAAGTCAAAGACAGGTAGATGCAGTGCAGTGCAGGTCAGAGCCAGTTAACCAGGCAGGGCAAAGCTGGTCAACAAATTAGCAGTGCTGAACCTGTCAGCACAGGTCAGAGCCAGCTAGAGAGGGCAGTGAGGGCTACACCAGCAGCCATCTATCTGCAGTGTGAATGTGAGCATTTTTTACAAAAAGTTCATAAAATACCACTTCCAACATAAACATAATAAAAATGATAATTGATTTTTGTTTTAGAACTAGCCAGTGAAGAAAACTTCACCAGACCTCAGGGGGAGAGGGGCAGTCTTTAAACAGTCTTTGCAGCAGTGGTTCAGATTTTGAAGATGACAGAGAGCATTGTCTAGTTCCATCTAGATCAGAATTTGCTATTTGCTATGAAGTGCTATTTGATGAGTGATTCAGTAACCTGGGAGAGCACAGTGTAGAGTCACAGGGAGCCAAGTCCCTACACATAAATGAGTCTGATTGATTGTTTGGTAGCCAGCACAAAAACCGCAGGATACAGCTAATACAGGTTATTCTAAGACAGACACACACACAGCAATGTTTATTTGGAATAAAAGAATAAAAGAAGTTGAAAGCAATTATTGTCTGCTCAATGGTTTAATAAGATAATTGTGTCCTTTCCATAGAATGCATCTTTCCAGTCTTGTGTGCGGTGCCATTTTTATGTAATCCCACTTGAGTTTGGGCACATGATTTTTCCCATGCCATTCTGTATTTCTGTAGTGGTGAGTGAGCAGGACAGGGCGGCCGCCTACTATAAATGTTTAAATGCACATATATTCTTTTATACACAAAATACTTTTATTTGTTAATCTTATTTGACATTTATGGCAATTGTTTTGTACGTGTGCCAGAACCGACACTTTATAGGTATTTATTTGTACCTACCAGACAGATGCATTAATTGCAGAAATGTTTAATATGCTGAGCATTATAAAGTTTTAGCATACATGGAATAAAGATTTAAAAAAGACCAAGCTAATCATATACCTTTTCACACCAGAGTTTGGTATGTTTGGCTGATGTGAAAGTGGTCCTGTTTCCATAGAAAACACATGACCAAAAACTGCACTCAACAAATCAGTGCAATGAGACTTCAAATACGTATGCTTTTTTTAATACAGTCAGCTTTAAACTTGTGTGGCAGAAATGACAGAGCAGGTACCAAAAATGATACAATTAACAAGAGCTGCAGTTCTGTTATTGTGAATGGGGGAGACTGCAAAGTTCAATTGGGCCACTTTAGTGAAGGAGGTCCTGCCTTCTCATTGCTTAAACAGGGAAGGCCTCTGCACAGAATGTTGCAATAAACAGTACCTGAAGTGTTCTGGAAAACCATTCTGGTTTAAATAACACAATGTGATCTTAAGAAACAGAAATTATGGTACAGTTGATGTTGTGTTTAATAGTTGACCATAAAAATATTGTTTTATTGTGACCTTAGCGAGATATCTGTCTTCTCTCATTCAAATAGATAGGACTTTGTCTTGTATGACTGAAACAGCTGCCTGAAGGCATTGCAAAGATTGCCACCAAGTGCAGAGACTTTCTTAAAGGGACTTATGTGACGTTAGATGTGGTGTTAGACTTGAGCCAACAGCATGACAGAGGGGAGAAAGGAAGATCTGAAGAAGTTTCAATGCTTTAGGTGGAACAATTATACCAATGGTAAATGTTTTAGTTTCTCTGAGTTGGGGGCATGTTTAATTAGTTAATTTTCTTTTTTTTTACAACAGTTTCATCAGTTTTCATCAGCAAAACTGATCAAATGTTTTCTAATAATACTGCCAAGGGGCAGCATGTATACTGAGAACAGCAGAGGGCTTAAAACAGATCCCTGTGGCAGGCCATAGTTTACTGGTGTTTATTTAGATGATTCCCTGTTTACAATAACAACATGATATAACGGTCAGACAGGTGCTAAATGACTAAATGTAAATGTAAACTGCCTTAAATTTTAAAGTTTAATCAACCTGGCTACACAAGTCATTTCAACTTACTATTATTATTATCTTGACTGGTGTTAAGTTGCTGTAACTTAAAAAATCTTAACTTAAAAAACTTAAAAAAAAAAAAACAGTCACTATTTAAAATATTATGTCGAAATTACTTGTAAAGACAAGTTGATTAAACTTGTATTTTTTACAGTGTAGGGGAGGTGGGTCTCATGTTGCATCGCATCTTTATGCAGAATATTTAGGAGGCACAAGGCAGCCTTATCTTAGCTATGTAAAAACTTTAACAGTACTCCTGCTTGTATAATATTGCTTCAGACCTGTGTCTGTGTTCTTGTCAGTACAACATTACATGCAAAATATTAAAACTTAGCATGAAAACAGAGCTGTTAGGTAAATCAAATCAACAAAATAAATTTTACTTTAAATTGGAAGATCCAAGGATCTCTGTTCCATCTTACAATATACATGTTTTTTTTGTGACGCAAATCCTTTTGTCATGTCATTGTCAAGTTGTCATGTGATAATAATATACCAAAGTCCTGAGCAATCTAAAAATGAGCAAAATAAAAATTATTCAAATATCATACGGTATGAGTTACATCACCAACAACATTTAGGAAAAAATATGCAAAGGGTCAAGTTTGAAAATTAAGTTTGTAATGTAGAAGTAAGATGAAGCACCTGGTGTTCAGCAAACACAGAACACCATTATTCCAGAGTGCTGGGAAATCCATGAAAAGCTAGTTGTGTTTTCAGACCAAGCAGTGCTGATGTGGAAACCAGAGGAAAAACTGTGAACGAATGATCCATGCACCATGATCCCACAAGTTTAAGAAGGCTTCCAGTCCACAATTCAGCATTATTAACCATGCACTAATGCTAACTGTAACCATGATGTTGTGGCAGAAATAGTCAAATGCTTTCAAGTGCTTCAGGGAAATTATTGCAGCAGTTCAAATTTTCAGTTTGTGCTAACAACCAAGAAGTAACCCTTGCTAGCAACACCCTAGCAACCACCCCAAGTATCTTCATCTAGCAACATCCTAAGAAATACTAATTTAAGCTTCCATTGTACGGTGAGTTTGAAGCATGAGGAATATAGCCTGTAAACGGTAAACATCTGAACATCTGAAGTTTTCTTTGTCTTTACTGCAGTGGCCTCTCTGTGTTTCTTATATAATGAGCTGTAATTTGTTTTCTTAAAATTAGGCTCTGATCACACCTAACCTGTATTTCTGTGTGTATGTGTGTGTTGTTTGTTAGGGTAAAGTCATTGTGCAGTACTTTGTGTTTTGTAATATTGCACCTCTCTCTAGTGGCTAAATTATGCACATACAACATTTGCACATTTACTGATGAGGTGGATAACGACTAAAATAGTTTTCTAAGAATTGATTAGGGATTTAATTAAGGATTTAAATTCAGGGACCTAATTAAGGATTTAAATTAGAAAGCACTATATGAACTTTGGCACTATGTTTATCTTGTTTTGTGTCTTTCACTCTGTGTGTGCGTGTATTAAACTGCGGATTGCCTTTAAGTGGATCATCTGAGTCTTTTTTGTGCACTAACCAGCTCTTGTTGTTATGGGACTGTGTCTTAGAATATGAGAGATTGGCAGGTGGGCCAGTGCTTGCTCATGTGTGAACTTTAGCCGTTTTTTCTGAAGGTTACATTACTTATATGTTATTTACTGTCTCTTCAAAGTTTAGTGGTTTAATATAACCATAGTTTGATGCCAGTAATTAGTAGTTGTAAGTAAAAGATGTTTGTAAATGGACAGCTGTATTAGCACACACTAACGTAAGCAGTGAGTCATATGGAATACACCCAACTTCAGTTGGCTGAACAACAGAGTCTGCTGCTCTCTTTGCCTTGCGAGCTGAAAACCTGATGGAAGTGACATCACTGGCATCGGCTGAGGTTGTTTTTTGCAAGTAAGTGTGTGTGTTACAGAATACAGAAATAGTGTCTTGCAGCCAAAACTAGTAACCCAGTCCACCTGGGGCACGTTTTAAAATTGCTGGGATAGCCACTTTTAAAAGCAGACCAAATCCACCATGCCTAAAATGTTTAGATGTAATGTCAAAGGTGATGGGAACACAGTTAACTGTAGGCTCTCTATGTGTGTGTATTGTTTAACAGTTTCTAATATATTACTCAATCAAACATAAAGACACTCTATTGCACACTTCTTAAACACTTTGTCTGGTATTATTTTTCGTAATATGAATCATGCATTATGTGTGCATTATGTGTGCATCCAAACATAAAAATCCTGTCATTATTTACAAACCCTCATGTAGTTCAGAGCATGTGCTTTTATTTATTTCATGGAACACAAAAGAAGAATTTTGAAGACTATTGAAACTATTTGCTATGCAACAACAGTTAGTGAGCACATTTGTCATATTCCATATGCAAATAAGCACCATAAGAGAAGTCAATAGTCATTTAATTCTTTGATTTATTACTATAATATAGCCCCCTATGTTAAGATTACTGTTGAAGCCATTATTCTCTGATATTCTTTTCTTTCAGTGAGCTGTTAAAAATTCTCCTTTGCATTCCAGAGGAAAAACAGCATGCCGTTTTAGAATGACAGGGGACTAAGTACATTATGACTATAGTACATAATGTGTAAGTGAAGTAAATGATTTGAAATTTTGTGAATTATTCTTTTAAGATTATGTACTTTTACAAGCCCATAACTTTTACAGTAAATTTCTATACTTCACACTTTTATGAAAGCCTCTCATGTCAGTTAAGAAGGTTGCATTATTGGATGCTGTTGCATACAATTGCTTGATTGACAGCTGTAGTAAAAGTGCATATGACCTGCTGGCATTAATTCTGGCTTTAATTAGCAGTGATGCACAGGCCTAGGCCTCAAGGCACTGTGAATATCCTGACAGACAGTATTTGCTTGCTTTTGTACCACCTGGCCCCTACTGGAGAAAGTATCATAAGATGTTATATTTTTAGTGCCCTGCCCTGGTCATAAAACATTAGAGAAGATGTGCTATACTGAGAGGGGCCTCTACATTTATTTACCTGAGGCTCCCACTCGAATGGCTCCTGTGAGACAGATGTACTATTAGCACCTTGCAGGCTCTTGAGTAGCATCAAAGCAGGCCAGCAGATGCCATTTTGTGAAAGAGGACTTGCTGCTTGTGCATTATTTTAGTTGACTGAGTGTCCATTGCTTTCATTGCTAGACAGTCTAAATAGATAATCACAATCCGCCTGATGCTTCCCTCCAGCACTTCTTTTGCATTTCTACCAGGAACACTGTAGAAACAGGAACTTCCCATATCAGTGGAAATTACGTCAGCACATTGAATAAAGGTGCTCATGTCAAGGCACTTCACTGGGTCTGATATATCTTTCTGTTTTCTATTTTGTTTCTACTTTCAGGTTGTTCTTCCTGATCTGTCCACCCTGAAGGGGATGCCTTATATACAGAATAAACCTATATAAGCTGTGCCAGTTTGGTTTATTAGTTTCTTATACATATTACAATTTATATTATTTATTACATTTTTATTTATTAATTTTTTATTTAAAATGCATTTGCTGATAACACATATGTAACTAATATGCAATATCACCTTGAGACTCAAATGGATATTATGTGCTTTTCTCCATATATCTTATACCCAAACAGTTGAATAAAGAAAATGATATGGTCTTTCATGACAACTCATGACATAAAGCATTTGTTAGATTTTAATGGTAAAATATGCACTAAATTACATTTTTCAAGATTGGCCTAAATTAGCCTTGTGAGAATTACTGCTGAATGTCAAAACACTTGTAACAAACTGGTAGGGCTGTTGAGGTACTCCTTAGCTCTTTAGACACCCCATATTACTCCATCACTCTAAAACTGGCCTAGTGCCAGTGAATTACAATAAATTCACTCAAGGAGTGATGAATTGCTGTGTAAATTCCATGGATGACAGCAGCATTGTTGGAGTGTTTTGACTTGTGTTTGCGTAATGAACACTTTGTTTAACCCAATTAATAAAGCCCATCCTGCTATTATTCCCCTGGGATAAAATAATGTAAATGAGATTAAGAACAATGTAATTATTATTTGGAAGGGAAATGCATACAGTTTTGTTTAAAAAAATTTTAAACATAATTTTTAAATTATATAGGATACAGCAAAATTATTTGCTGTATCCTTTCTGTGTATATTGTGCTATTTTAAATCTAAAAGACACATCTCTGCATGTGTTGTGTAACTATGTGTATTTAATATTGACTTTAATTTGCAATCCAATTATTTATTCATTTTTCTATCTAGTTTGCCCTGACAAGATTGGTTGTTTTTTGTCTTGCACTTCTAAACATGTTTCTAATGCAGACTTTTAAAGAATTACATACAATTATACATTTAGAACGTTTATTTAATAAAAGCAGTACAGTCAACAAATAATGCTTTCATGCTTTTACTGTTAAGGGGCCTATTACATTGTCATCCATCCACATGCTTAATAAGGTTTGTTTCAACCTTCATAAGTATTTTTTCATTATAACAATGAAATACCCGGCAAATTATGAAAACAAATTTCAGCTTTTACAGTTGTGTATACTGTGTTGAAATATTTGTCTAGTAATTTGACAGCTATTCATTGTTTGTACACATATGAATACAGAAACAACCCCCATTATGTAGAATGGCCCTTTTGTAAAGCATTGATGACTAAATTCTCATTGATGACTAAAACTGCCATGGGCCTATGACATCTGCTCCATCTATCCGACTGCCCCTCTCATTCCCTCCTTGCCTCATATCAAATTATGCCACTCCTCAGTTTTCTGCCCTACTTTTTGTTCACCATCGCCTCACACTGGTCTCGGTATATCGGCCACCTGTTCACAACGCTTCCCACGCCCTCTCTCGCGTATTAAGGGACCGTCAGTCACGATTCCACTCTAGTGGTCAGACGGTGGAAATACAGGAGTACTGTAGCATTGCTCTTCGCTTAAAGATTTCTTGTAGATGGGCACTATCACGTTTCCGCTGCTTCTCTCTTGGGGCACCGTTATATATTTAGACATGTAATAACCGCCTTTCTGTTCTGCTGATATCGTTTAAGTGTTTGCGCAGGATATTAGGGAAGCAAGCTTTGAAAGGCTTAATCATCTATTAATATTAATTTACAATAATTCGTTTAAACGTTGGTTTAAATATGGACATTTATGTGGGACAATGTGCAGCAATGTAAGACATTGGATGCACCACCTTTATATTAAAAAATAGATTCACGTTATGTATTACAAAGCCTGAAATATTATACAGAATATGTACACTCATATGTCTACATTTACATATGCCCATATAACGTTTTCCACGTCGATCAGGTAAAAAAAAACCCACAAATTTTCTGCGTGCTTACGTTCTCCCGCGGTCTGCCTTTTAAAAGCTCACGTCTTACTCCTGTATCAGCCAATCAGATCCTGCCATGTTGTGAGAGTTCAACCATTCATAGTCCACAGCGATGAGAAAACTCGGACGCTTCTCAGGGTGTAAATTGCGTATCGTGATGGGAAAGATTAAGCTGGAAAGTGATACAGACAATAGAGCGGGGTGTTTTCAGGAGGCGCCAACATTTCCTATCAAGAACTTTCTGATTGCTCTCAGCGTGCATACCGATAGTCAAGCACACGATCATTGTAGATTAAAAAAGCCATTTCAGTCCTTATTGGCTATCGAATTGGAAAAAAAACAAGGGTGATTTTCAGTCACACGAGGGTAGACGACAGCACCACTAAAGCGCATCTGTTCAGAGAGAGAATCAAACTGCCAGCGTCAAAAGATTTGCATACGGACTTCCGTCCCCTGAATTTGGTTTATTCATCAACTACCAAAGGCAGTGGGCAGACCTGAGCCCTCATGTCAGGCGTTGTCATGCGGACTTGACATTTAAACAGACTTAATGTCTGGGTATGAACAACAGACGGGTTTGTTTCAAATTGTCCAGGTGGATTTGGATTAAACGCCACATTGGGATCTGACACGTTTATTTTCAGAAGCGGGTCACGTTTACTATGCTGGATATTTGCCGACCGTTTGTGAATGTACCATGACTGTTTTTTTCTTTATTTGCAGTGTAAATTGGGGAACGGTACTTCAAAATGCTTTGGACTATTCTTGGTATTTTCTAGCAGGAATATGTGTTTTCATTACCCAGGGGGTGATGATTTAAAACCTGGTATTCCTGGTCAATTTGCACTTGTCTCTTTGTATCGTAAAAGGTTACGGACTCCCCCATTCAACCAAATCCAACGCAATATCTGAATTTGTATTTCAATTTATTCATTTAGAAACGCCAGAAGAGTTCAGGATGGAGTTTTTTCTGTGCCTTTTTTGACGCCTTGGTCATTTATAATGCTGTTTTAAGGTTGGATTACGTGTTTATGGCATACATTTTAGGCTATGTTTTTACAGGTTGGATCTCCTGGTTGATATCAGGCAATAACTCGATGCTTTTATGTATCTACTTTTGATGGAACACGTTTCATTCCCGTGATACTTGTGACGCATGAACAATACTGTGTATCTGTTTTTATTCTTCGTTAGAGGCAATTAAAAGCTTCTGCCCGTCATGACTTTCTTGTCCGGGGCAGCGGTTCTGTTGCTGCGTGGACTCGTCATCTCTGCGGTATTGGGTTTAGAGAGTTCATACAGGAGTAATCTGTCGAACCGAGTCACTCCAGATCCAGTAGCAGTTGTCGCTCCTACAGGTAAGATCAACGTACTGTTCGTGGCTCAAACCTAGTGTTATTGTTAGTGTTATAAGAATAATGAACGCCAGACTAAAAAAAAAACAGATTCATGTGTGCTTTACTGATGTTTTGGTCGGAATTTGTTCGAAAAAACATTTGCATGTATGATGCCCGCTGTGGGTCCTGATGCTATTACCGAGACACACATTAGGTCTGGATGATTTGAATACAGCTTCAGCACGTATGATTGACTGCTTGAAGGTGATGAAAAAAAGGACATTTAACTGGAATTCTTGCTGTTTCACCAATAAATGCTTAGCATGAGAGAGTAGCAGGGTCATCACCAGAGTCATCGGGAAGCACCTTCTTAAAGACATACTACCATCTCAATTCTACTGTATACTAGTGGTCGACTTATGGGATATGGGATGCTTTATGGCTATATCTTATGTATGTATAATCTATGTTAATGTTACACAATATGTAAATTTATCTGCTGGTAGATCTGGTAGGAGGTTGGTGTTGGAAGACAGGTGTTAAAAACACTATTTAGTAAATTGACAATTAATCTACAGATCAATTAGATTTCAAATAGATACATTTGTATTTTAGATAGATAAACTTGACAGAATGCTTTAAGATGATTATTTTGTTAATCTGTCTGTATTAAGATCAAAATAAAACAAATAAATATGAACACATTAAAATGGAACAAAGGCTTTCTGATAGTTAACCTATGTATAAACGAACAGGACTGCTTTAGTCAGCCTGCATCTTCTGGCTCCTGACCTCACAGCTGTTTTTTCAATATTAGCCATGGATTTAATGACAGTGTATCTTCTGACATGTAGAAGTCTGGTCAGAGCATTTGCTGTGGACACATATCAGGGTGAGATGACAGATTTCTTTCTGTCCAGACCTGCAAACTGTGTGAAGACAAATTTAGTACAGATCTGTGCTCATGCAGTAATTTAGCCCTCAGAAAAATGAAAGACGCTTTAATAGGAAGACCAGAATAGTATTAGCCTGTTTAATTTGTGCTGGACTGCATCAAAAATGCCTTTGCAGGATCATGTTTTGAGCATTTGCTTACTGTCAGCATTGATTTTAACCCTCAGCGTTTGAAGCCTGTTACCAAAGTTATATTTCAGCTCACATTTCTCAAAACATTATTTATTCTCATAACACTGTTATTATTGTGTACATGCATATGCCACCTTTGAGCAATATTAAACCGATTTTTTAAATGCACCTTTAGACATTAACAACACTACAGTATGATTTTATGTAAAGCTGCTTTTTGAGTGAAGCTGTTACATGAGGCGATTATACAGATGTTTAGATAGCAGTCTAACTGTCAGCCTCAACAAAGGCATGAGAGATGGAAAGTGCAACATATTCAGAATTGCTCTCCAGAAACTGTTGAGTTTAGTTGAACTTAAAGATCATCAGTGAATGTGTAGGTGTTTTATGACACTGCTTTTAAATCAAGTAAATATGTGTTTGGCTATAATTGTTTCCCACTCTCATCAGAATAAGCTAAGTGACAGAGCAGGTAATCAGACTGCTGTCTGCAGGCACATAACATCTGTTTAGACATTCTGATTGGTAATTGTGTTTTGCTCAAGCCATTATATGCACAAACATAAGTAAATGTCAGAAGAAACCTCTCAACCCTGGGAAGTATATCTAAGGTATTAAATACTAGTTAATTCCCACAATAGAGAGCCTGCAAAAACAGCAGGAGAGCTTAGAGCTTGTTGGGACTCTGTGCTGGATAGAGAGACAGAGAACCAACAGATACTGTTTATGTATCTGGATTATCAGTTTGTACAAGTTAGATTTTTCTAAATGTAACAATGAAAGTTTAAGCTTGGTATACATGCATATGTGTAGAGTAGTGCCTGGTTCCTCTGTGAGGGCTGTACTTAATGTGTGTGTGTGTGCTGGGACTCCCTGCTGGAATTGACCAAGCGACCCATTTCCCATCCAGAATTTGGTCATCTGTTGCTTTGCCAGATGCTACTGTGGTTGTGCATGTATGTAAAAGAGAAAAAGGGACAGAGAGTAAACAATGAATAAAAATTAAATCTACAAAATAAAAAGAAGTAAAAGAGAGAGCATGGAAGAAAAGCAGTTATGAATAGGGAAGTGAGATGATTCTTGGATTATTATATGAGTGTAAGACTGCTTGTGTTTGTAATTGCGCATATATGTGCTAAGTTCCAGTGCTTGTAGGGCTCTTATTTGTAAGCACATAAATGGTGGAATTTCCTGTATCACAGATGCTATCATAGCTGTGCTCTTAGTGAAAGACTTAGTGTGTGATCTGCTGATAAATGGTTTTGTGTCTTTCAGATGATCTGGGTTGTCCCACAGCATGGGCCATCTAACATAAGATGCATGAACCAGTCATAAATCATTGCACAATATTTAAGTTAAAGTTAAGGTGTTTCACTTGGCCATTCCAATATGTATTAGTTCAATTCATAATTTACAGTTCTAACTGTGACTGCAAGTACTCTTATGGTCTTATCACTCAAGTTTGGATGGAGTTCTTTTAATGGAACACAGCAGCAGAAATGATCTTATTTAGGTCCATCCGCAATAGATTCACGTACTTGCTTCAAATATGAGTGTCAAAATAATGCAGGGCTTAAGATTAAAGGGATATGTTTCAGCTTTCTTAACCTCTTTGCCAAATGCTGAATTAGATAACCAGATTTACAAACACTTTCAAACATGTTTGTCAAAAGCTCATCACAACATTTAGTAAAATTTGAAATAATCTCATAGCTCGTTCTCATTTTCTGCATTTAGTATCTCGGTATCGGTCTGATGTTTTGTGTAAACTTTGAAACAGTTTGGAAACTTTGTTTGGGATGTGTTTGTTAAATGGGTTGGCAGATTTGATCCTCTTAGTGATATTCCTGTGAACGTGGTTTTGGTCACATTCAAAATGCTGTGGTGTATTTAGACTGTTTAGCTTTTCAACAAACAAACTGCCTTTTAGAGGACACATTGTCCAGCAAGTATGATTTCATGGAAATTGTAATCTGATGTATTCTTTAAAATGTGTCTGGTGATGTTCTGACTGTTAACTTGGCTCTGTTTTAAATAAAATTGATTTTAGAAGTTTTATTTAATGTTTGTTTTTTTACTTAAATATTTGTTTACTGTTTCTTCCTTTAGACTGAGCTAATGACATTACATAAGTTGGAGGTAGGAAACCAAACATTGAAGCAAAAATTGCCTATGTTTACATGCTGACTGTCTCATGCTGGCGGCCATGGTATTGTAGTCAGACCTGTAATACAACATTCTTTTTACTGTTATCTTGGAGATTGACTCGTAAAGGATGGTCCAGTAAAGCAAGGTCAAAATATCAACGTAATTAAAATAAAACATTAAAACATAATTATTGAGTACCTCGAAAGACTTTACCAAAATTACAAAAGCAGATTTTAATTTTAAATATTTTCTATTAGTTTCAAGAACAAACACTTCAGAAAACACTTTATTTTAATGTACTACAATGATTCATTTCATATAAAAATCACTTGTGAGTCTTTCAACCATGTTGTTATATTCAGTTTTTAAGCATTGCTTGTTTCCTTGTACACCACAAAATTAGTAATATCAGCACTATATACATTGCCCCTTACATTCATTTGCCCATTAATCTCTTAATTTGCTCTGATTAAAACTCTTTCACGTTGCTGTCAGACCAATTGCTATTGCTAGTCATTTTCTCAAAATGTACAGAGCTACGAGTTCGCTTGATTCACATCTGATGATATGCTCACACAAATTCAATTCAATTTTATTTTTATAGCGCTTTTTACAATGTTGCATTGTTTTAAAGCAACTTTACATATAATGAAAAACAAAACACAGAAAACATAAAAATTGTCAAACATGTACAAAAACAAAATACATGGTATTATTGCAGATTTTTATTGTTCATTATATGTATATTAATAAAATTAACTGGGGATACTAGGTTTGTTCTTATATCGGTAACTGGATTTTTACATTTTATATAGAAAACGTATGTTCTAAACTTATTGCCGTGATGTGAGGGTCTCCTGGGTGGTTGCTAGAGTATTGGTATGCGGTTGATTGGACGTTCTGTTTGATTGCAAGGTCATTGCTATGTGCTTAAAAAGATTTTTTGGGTGGTCGCTTACTGAAGGAAAAGTAAAAAGAAATAAGTTTTACAATTTGAGAGATCATTAACATACATAGCACAGATGGGACAAGCAGGACAAGCTACACGCCAAACATATATCCATAAGTATGAGCAATAGTAATCATATTGATCAGCACCACTGAAAAGATGTTTATAGGCTCAGAAAATCTACAGCTCACACAAAAGGACTGTCAGTGAGGATCCTCTTATAAAGAACAGTTAAGATTTATGTCACTGCACATGCACATTCTACCAATGCCTGCATTGTCCTAGAGTTTGAAGTCATGCAGAAATTTGTGCCCAGTGGAAATCAAGATCAGTTTATTGTGCTGAACTGGGAATTAGGAGTTGTTTGTGACCTGCTCTATGTGGTTTGTTGTGGGTTTATTTGTCAGTTCTAGTTGTCTTTCTGTTGGTCTGTACATACTAACTGCTTTCACAAACTGACAGACACATTTCAGAACACTTTTTGGTTGATATAAACTAAAAACTAGTGCAATTACTCATTTTATAATGGAAGACATAAGAGAATTATTGAAAAGTGAAAACAAAAAATGGACATGGATAGGTGGTCAACCAAATAAACAGACAAACAAACATGCCTTGTGTGAAACATGACAAAACCCACTTGCAGTTTCTATTGCACTACTTTTTTGTTAATATACCTGATTTGTATTGTGTTAGAATATAACACAGGCTGGGGTGGGAGGTCATCCATGGCATATCTTTACTCATTGGACCAGGTGGAGAGAGGGCTGGTCCATAAATATTTTTACCAGCCTTGCAAATTTTAGCAGCGACACAGTAGGTATCATTACAGGAAGCCTAGAATACATACGATCAGCTGTAGCCTCCTTTGGAATGGTGCTAAACAGGGAGAGACATTGAGGTGCTAATATCCACTACAAAGCTGAATAAAGTCACACATTTGTCCAGCTGCGTTCCAGGATTACATGCCCTTGATCACTGTGCAGGCACACACACTGTTTGTTTGTTATAGGCTGTGCAGACAAACACTCCATGGTGTTTGTTATAAGTTACTTAAATGCATGTGGATTTTATAATAATTTTCTGACTATGGTATCAGTGAAGCGTGAACTTCTCACCTTGACATTACGTCCTTTACTCCTGTAAAGATTGCTACATTAAAAGAACTGCCCTGTAAAATTAATTGTCATTCTATTGTCATTACTTTTCTGTCCTTATGGGTTGCATAGAACACAAATGTAAGAAAAAAACTTGCCCTTGAATACACTCTTGCTCTGTAGGTCATATAGTTTGGCTCCACTAAGACAAAGTAAGAAGGGCAAACAGTTTTTAGAGAGGGTGTGTTCTGTGCAAAACAACCAGCATTAAACCACTGAACACAAGTTAAATGTCCATTATCTTACACTTAGTAGAGTTATTCACACATCATGAGGGTATTATTGCCTATATATCGATTTGTGTTTATGCAGTGTCCTGTGAGAAATAATACATTTTTTTATTATTAAATTCAACATTTAGTATTTCAGTATTTATACATTGCATTGTAGGTCCAGAGATCTGACATGCTGGATGAGTCAGAGCAAGGTTTGTGATAATCCAGCTCTGTAGGCTTCCCATATCTAGTTCTCTAGGTGTGTTCTCAAATTTCACAAACCACGAGAGATACACACTGCACTGTAGAAAATGTCCTTCAGATTTACTTAGTTTGGATAATTGATTGTGGATAGACTGGATAGATTTTGCCCTTTCGGGGTGGTCAGAGATTAATTGTTCTTTGATGTTATCTCAAATGGTTAACTTAACAAGTCATCAGGATTTAAATTCCAGGCAAGTTGCCATCAGAGCTGAAGCTCCTGAAGTTGTCTGGAAGAGTAGCAAAACGTCTTCAGCAAATGAAATGTCTCGAAGAAATTTTACCAGACATTTCATGGATGTAAGTTTAAATGGAAATGTAGAAATGGAGTCGTGAAAGTGTGCACAGCAGCTGATATTTTCAACAGATTTTACATCTTGCCATGTATTCCTGCTACAATTACGACATACGTTATAGTAGTTGTCTTGTTAGATAATATACAAATGATTATAGCATTCTCAGAAACCTGTAGCAAAGTGCACAGGAAGCCACACAAATCCGTCTGAACTCTATACAATTTCTGTGTCCAAGCACAAAAATAACACACACCCTGTCTCCCTCTGTGTATTTCATACATACTTTAACATTTATCTGGTGTGAGCTCAGACAATCTCTCTGTATGTTTTACAATACATGTACAAAATGAAAAGAGCATTTAAATGTAAATACCATTAGATACTCTGTATGAATGCTGCCTAATCACAATTGAGGTTTGGTCAAGCTGCACACACAGAATATTTATCTGAAGAGCTGTACTAAGCAATAAACCCTTCTTTCTGTACTAAAATAGACTGTCCCTTAATAATACTGATCCCAACAATAAGAAAATTCTGTCATTGAACACTTGGAGTCATGTGGTCAACTTTATGATGTTCTTTAGCGATTTTGTATGCTTTTTGAAACTTGGAAGCATCAATTTCAAATTTCTTCTGTGTCTCACAAAAGACAGAAAGTCATGTAAGCATTAAATCACACAGCATGGGTCAGAAAATGATGGCAAATGTAATTTCTGAATGAACTAATCCTGTACAAAAAATTAATCTTGTAGCAGAAAGTTCACATTGTAGCTACCACATCCTCACATTGAGGAAAAGCTTGATATAGTATGACCCCATTGACTACTGACAGTCAGTTAGGCAGCAAGCAACGTGTCAGTGAGAGTACTTGCTTTTGTCTGTCTTACTGCTTTTGTCATTAGGTCATTGATGTAAGCTGATGGACCTTCTCCCCTTTTTCAGTGTTACTGAAATCTAGCCTGATATTATCAGAGGAAAAGTTCACTAATTAAAGTGGGGACTTTTAGAAGGTCCAGTCTTTGTCTTGTGTTTACCCTGGGAGTAATGAGGGGTGCCTATTTTAGAGACAAAGTCTATACAATTAATATCTCAACACCTTCTCACACATCGCTACAGATGATGTGTGGTTGTTCTTCTCTCCCTTGTTGTTTGATTTACGATTGCACAATAGGCTTTCTTCTCCTTGTCCAAACACTAATTTTCACTGTTGCGTCTGCAAGATGATTGTCTGCCCTAATTAAGATTGTACTGTTCCTGTAAGACTGTTCCTACTGTAATGGTGCACAAGCTGCATCTCATGCTCTGAAGTCTGAACTCTTAGCTTGTGTGCATTGTCAGATTTTGAAATATATATTTTTTGGTAGGTTATTTTCACACGCATGCAATATCATAAGCAGAGGATTATATGTGCTCTGTTTCATGGAAGAATGTTATCCCTTTGTATGCACAGGGGCAGCTGTACGGGGACTTTAATAGAATTTGTGTATGTGGTTTTCAAACCCACATACAGTGTTTTTTGACATTGTTGTTAAAATTAGGTGATTCTGCTAATATGAAACAGCAAGGCTTGAGATGTAGAGAAGCAGAAAAAACAGATCAATATGTGTGGGTACACTGGAAAATGTGCTCTTAAAATTTGAACTACTTCCAGCTGTTTTTCATTATACAACAGAAATATTGTCTATACATTATAAATGAAAACTTGATGAGGTAGATCTATGGAAGAATATTTATTAAGTACTTTAATATTAGTACTTTAATATTAAAGTATATTAAAATATTTCTTGCCTTTAACAGTGTATTAGTTAACTAATCAAATAGGTCAATTTCCACAACTGTTTTTCCATTAAAATATCTCAGTGTTTACTATTTTTACTCCATGGATTGAGTGATTGATTTATTTAGTTATGTTAATGTTTTCATCAAGGATTAGTTGTAGCATTGATCTTGGTTGCTTGTTTACTCAATTTAAAATAACGAAACTACACAAGCAAATAGATGAACATTTCTTGACATGCTCATATATTGGATCCATTACCCAGCATGTGGATGCAGTGTTAGGATGAATATTTTGTGATTCCTTCCACAGAATAGTTAATATAGAATATATTCCTGTTTCTGTATTAATAGTATATATTCCTGTTTCTATATTAATTTTTTTTCTTTTTACTAAAAATATTATTTTATTGGCATACCAACTTGGAAGAAAAGCTTTATAAAGCAAAGGTATCTAACATTTGTACAAAGGTGTCACCCAAAGTCACAAATTTTCTTACATTTGATCTGATTTGAATTTATTAATTTTCTTGTTGTCTTTGAATTATAACGTTTCTTTAATGTTTTTTAAAAATCCTGAAACCTTCTGTTTAATAAAGGTTTAAAAGGAAAAATTGATTTCCAGTGTGGTCTTGGATTTAAGGACCCTGGTTTATGATTGTTTTTGACTGTATATAATATTTGTAATTGTTAGGTGTTCTTGTCACAGAGTTCTTGTTGTCCCATCAGCACTGCAAATTCTATGCAAAATGCTACACATGGAAATGAGTGTGTGGATAGAGACATCTGTTAGACAAATATCATTACATAATCAGATGGGGGAACACTGCAAAGGCATTATGCAAATACTAAGAGAATACCATCTCTCTCTCTGGTTGTTCCACTCACTATAGTGAAGTCTGATGGATTTCCCTTTAAGAAAAAAGTGATTTTTTTTAATGAATAGAATAGAGTCCCTTAGTGATGTTTTCTGTTATCATCCAATCAGATCTCTTTTCCAGTAATAATTTTGTTAAGAGTGGGTGGATTCTACCCTCACATAAGGGCAAGGATATGCACATGGTCACACACACAGACAGACAGAGCAGGATCCAAACTAATGTTACATTGTCTTGTATATAGTACCATTCAGAAGTTTGCGTTTTATAAATAAGTATAGTTTATGTATTAATTATATTTTCAGTATAACAATTTGAGTGACAAGTTAAATTGCAAAAAGTAACCTGAATTATTTCTTGTTCTTTAACCACTCCAGTAGACCCAAAACCTGATCCGTGTTATCCCGACATGATCTAAAGCAAGGAAAAAAGCAAGAAAATCAGACATTTTGGTTGCAAAGGAGTTAACATGGTCAAATGTCAGAAATTTGCTTAGATTAGACCTAGAAATAGTGCAGAATCTTGTTCTTCATTTTACGTACTTTTACTTTAATGTTAAAATCCTAAAGCTTCCAGCTTATTTCCATGTTTAAATTAGGTCTCGATATTAGATTACTGTCTTTGTAAAGTCAGGCTTTTGAGCAACACTTACATTAAGTAGCATTATTGGTCTGAATGACAAATACTAGGAACTCTTGTTGATCTAATTATTCAAAAGAAAAGTTAGTCTGTTGTTAGTCAGAATATATAATGAACGTCTTTTAACAGCAGAAGGTTAATGCTTATCTTGTTGTAATTATGACTACATCAGCTAATTCTTTTTTCTCTCTGCAGACCCATGTTTGACAGTTATCCCTCCATGTATGACTGAAGCTGACCGCTTCAGTATGGATGCACTGCGGCACATTCACAAGCGGCTAGACGATGACAAAGATGGAGGCATTGAAGTCAACGAGAGTGTGGAGGTAAGCAATGTTGGCCTAGATAATGTGCTTACCATTTATTCCATGCATGCAATAATGCATGCATTGGGGGATAAAAACATGTCAATAAAACTTAGACCTACTAGGAACCTCAGAGGGCAAAGCTGATACTGATTCTTGCCTGCAAAAAGAGACTGAGAGAGTAGAAAGAGACTTCTCCCATTGGGCTATTGCTTTGCTGTGTGTGTGTGTGTACTGATATTAACAACATTGTGGGGACCAGTAATAGTAATACCAGTGCATGTTGACCTTGTGGGAACATGTTAGGTCCCCATGAGGAAACCAGCCTATAAATCATACAAAATGATCTTGTCTGAAAATGCAAAAAAATGTTTCTTGTCAGAGTTAGATTTAGGGGTAGGGGATAGAATATACGGTTTGTACGGAATAAAAACCATCAGTGGAATGTCTCCAGAACACATAAAAACCTTTGTGTGTGTGTATTCATTATGTTATGGGGACCACATGTTCCCACAAGTTTAGAAGTACCAGTGAATTTTGACCTTGTAGGGACATTTTGCACTTGTGAGGCACCTTGTGAAAACAAGCTTATAATTCTTGTAGATTGATTTTTTAATGAAAATCTAAAATAGGAAACCGTTTTCTGTGATGGTTAAGTTTAGTTAGGGTTAGTGTAGGGGGATAGAATATACAGTTTGTACTGTATAAAAAATATTATGTCTATGGAATGTCCCTATGAAACATAAACACCACACGTGTTTGTGTGTGAGTATACAGTATGTGCTGAAAAATCTTTGTATATTAATTTGTTCATCACTTTTTTTCAAAATCTTTTTTTTCAAAGATTTGTGCATTCCTTAACAAGTGTGTAATAATGCAACATGCATATTATGCATGGGATGACTGAATGACATAAGGTTCATATAGGGTGAGCTAACAGGTTAATGAGACACAGCTGAATGCGATTAGGGATAAGACCAGGCAGAGCATTATGGGAAATGAAGAATGAGTCCCTGAAGAATAGCAGTGGTTTGGGGAGTGCCCTCTGGTGGATATCCAGGGCACTCCAGCTGTCCAGCTTAAAGAGAGTATTCCAGGAGGTCCAGGTCAATGGAGAGGAGGCAAGGTTGGAGACAGATTGGGTGGCCAGGGCAGAACTGGCTGGGCAGGTGGCCAGGGCGCAGCAGGCTGGGTAGGTAGAGAATTCATTAATGATGTCTGTGGTTACATCATGACAGACAGAAAACTCAGAGATGGCCTCAATGGCCGCATCTGGATAGACAGGAAACTCTGGAATGACCTCTGTGGTTGCGTCAGAGCAGATAGGAAACTCAGGGAAGACATTAGGGATAACATGACCTCTTTGATCTTGTCAGCACTGACAGGAAATTTGGGGACGACCTTTGTGGTCCCATCAGAGCAGACAGGAAACTTGGATGATCTCTCTACATTTGTTTTAACTGTTTCAGTGTTTCACGAACTGACAATAACTAAGGAATCTCTTTAGTTTCTACATTTGCACATTTTATTGCAGCTGTAATTTCAATGGCTATTTCACTGTTATTTTAAACTTGATTATTTTTTTTTGTGGAACACAAAAGAAGATGTTATTAATCGATTTACTGGTAACTGGGGTTTGAAGCTGGAGTCATGAAAATCATAAGAATGAACGTGCCAAGGAAAGCTATAGCTAGCAGATATGAAGATTTTTATTGAATAAATTCCTGGTCTGTTCCTGCTTTTATGAGGCTTTAATGATCCTTTTGCATCCTTTTTAAATGCTTAAAAGTTTCAGGCCCCTATCTTTGTAGTTACATGCAAACAAGCAACCAGTTTTTTTTGTAACCAGTGTTGCATAGAAGTAATTAAGTCATACAGGTTTAGAACTAAAATGGATCTTTGTGTATTTATTAATTGGTTTGTCTATTTTGTGTGTGGTTTTTGTTGGGTCCGTGACCTAACAAAGAAAACAAGAATTTCTCCCTACAGCTACTGAAAGTTGGTTTCCTCTTTCAGGGCACAGCGGATTCCTGAATGTGTCTGTAAGTTGCTAAGTAAACCTACATGACTTTAAAGATGTCTTGTCCCTCGTTAGTTAGCTATGACTAGAATAGCAACATAAATCATAAACAGAAAGAGAAACCAAAAGACAAATGAATGTGTCTGAATGTGTCTGTAAGTTGCTAAGTAAACCTACATGACTTTTAAGATGTCTTGTCCCTTGTTAGTTTGCTATGACTAGAATAGCAACATAAATCATAAACAGAAAGAGAAACCAAAAGACAGCCGCTGTTTAAAGAAATAGTTCACCCAAAAATTAAAATTCCATGGACATTTGCGCACCCTAATGTTATTCCATACCCATATGATATTCTATTTTTTAAGGAACACAAAAAGTAATATTTTCTATGCATTTACTATGAACTGGGACTGAAACTTTCAAGCTTCAGAAAGCTTGCAAAAGCACAATAAAGTGTTCCATGAAAGAAAAACGGATTTACAACATACGAAAACCATAAAGAGATACGCTGTTAAACCAGTAAATACAACAGTCGACCAGGTTGTTAGAAGGTTGTTACCTTCTAATAGCTTTATTGTGCAGTAACACTCTGTTCTACTCATGCTATGTGTTCTGTTTTGTTGTTTATTATAATTTTTTTATTATATGTAAAGCTGCTTTTGCTTTGAAGCAATGTAATGTTGCAAAAACACTATATAAATACAATAGAATTTTCTAGTTAGCTTTTGAAATGTTGTAAAATGTTTCAAAAACATTTCAGAATGTTGTAGACTCATTATGACTAATCACCTGTGTTTGTGTCTTTCCTCAGTTATAATGAAAATGCCTTTTTTTTGCATGAAAAATATTTGCATGGAATTAAAAAGGGTATTTTTAAACATTAAAACCTCTGATAATACTGTTTATTTCCTGCAGCTGAATGTCCCACAATCAGCCCTTAGGCAGGATAAGCAATTGATATGAATGAACTAATTTTCATGTGGTATGGCCATTAATGTCCTGTTGTTCCTCCAGTTTATTATAGAGGACATGAAGCAGCACCAGACCAATAAACACAGTAACCTTCATCGAGAGGACCAGCACATTACAGTGGAAGAGCTGTGGAGGGGCTGGAAAATGTCAGAAGGTAAAGAAGAGATAAAAAAATCCTAAAGATTTGCTATGTTTTGCATGGTGTAGTGAATAAAGATCTGAGCTGGCTGTAGCCCCCTAAATACAGGGTTTATTGTAAGATGTGTAAATAGGGCTTTCACTGTAGCCCGATTGCTCCTATGGTTCTATACAAAGACTGCTACCCATTGAGCTACTAATATGGGGGCATGTCATCTCACAGTGTCATTCTGTATGTGAGAAGACAATTGGGGTTCCCTGATATGTAGATGTTTTTGTAAGAGTGTATACGGGTGTTGGTGTTGTTTAGGTTTGGTTAAAATTCAGTTTGAGTAAGAAATATGAAAGCTGAATCATGAAATATTGATTTGATATTGGATTGTCATTTCTATAATTAATAACTAAGTAATTAGTTTAATCATCACCTAGAGTAAGTAATGGTGCTTGTTATGAACACCCCCATGCACTCAAGCTGGCAAAGACATAGTAGTTTGTGCAAAACCTGATGATCGATTTTATTCCAGTATGAGAATATTTCAAGGAGCATCTTGTGTGGAACAATAATACTTGTGTAGAAGCATTGTTTTTACACCAGCCTCTTTCTCTCTCCCTCTTTCTCAGTGCATAACTGGACAATGGAGGATGCAGTTCAGTGGCTAAAGGAGTCAGTGGAGCTTCCACAATATGAAAGAAACTTCAGAGAGTTTAAAGTAGTTGGCAACACACTACCTCGGTAAACCCACACCCACACTTGTGACAGAACCTAACAGTGATAAGAATTTGTAGTTGAAACTATAGTTGAAGTAGGATATTCTGTCATAACTTAATTGTTCAAACTTAATTGTTCAAACAAACAACCTGTGCAATATTAATTTGACGTCTTTAACGCTGTTATTAACATTCATTAAGCAAAAAGGATATTAACCAAAGGTCATTGGGAAAATTTCTCCACAGGGCAGTTTTTAACAACATCACCTTCCCATAGTGAAGGCGTGCATGTGTGACTCTAGGGGGTTGTAGAGTATTGAGTTTCCCCTCTGCCACTTTTTCCTGACTCATGAAATGATGTCACAGTACCAGATTGCCTTTCACCTGCAGCTATTGCCAGTATGTGTGTGGCAGCACGTGATTTTTTAGTCATTTAGTATTTGTTGCTTAAAATTAGTCCACTGAGCTTGAACTTGCCATTCATACACACACACACACACATTAGCTGTCAGTACATCAGTTAATCTCATCACTGAAATGGATAATTCTGTACTCCCCTGGGAATTTGTTTTGTGAGATTTTCTCAGACATTTTATCTTGAGAGATTTATCATCTTCTGTTTATCTGCACTTAACCCTGACATCTTAAAGTAACGTTTGTTTGACAAATCACAAACAATGTTTTTAGGCAGTTTTGTCAGTGTCACTGGAAACAGATTTTGTATGACCATGACTTGCATTCTTGCCTTCTGACCTTCTGTGTCTTCTGTTACAGAATAGCGGCCAATGAACCGTTGTTTATGTCATTGCAGCTAAAGATATTAGACCAACGACATAAACAGAAATTGAATTTAAAAGCATTGGATGCAGTGCTTTTTGGACCTCCACTACGTAAGTATCTGTTAACAAATTAGCAATGTTAACCTCATATTGTTCCTAACCTGTATGCTTTGTTACTTTACAAAAAACATTCCTATATTTGTTAATTTATTTGTAACCTATGCTTGTTTAATGTAAACTAAACATTATTTTATGTTTCAAAATGCCAGCTAAAGCTAACTCTGTTCTTCATGTAGGTCTACACCACAATTGGCTGAAGGACTTTGTTTTAATAATCTCAGTCATCACTGGTGTTGGGGGCTGCTGGTTTGCATACATTCAGAACAAGTCATCTAAAATTCACATCTCTCAGATGATGAAAGACCTGGAGAGTCTTCAGCATGCAGAACAGAGCCTCACAGAGCTACAGAGCCGGTGAGAGAATGTCTGCACGTCTGCACGTTGTTTTACTATATTCTGTTTTAATGTATCTGTATAACATTTTTGTTTCCAGAAGGAATGTTAATTTCCTGAATATTAGTGAATAATAAATGGTTTAAATGGCTTGTGAATATCACTTTATGTTGCCTGTGTGGGTTTTGATTGGTTACCAGACACATGAGATTTCAGAAGAGACAATGCTGTATGGTTGATTCAGGTTGGAAAAGGCTCAGGAGGAGAACCGAACGGTGGCGGTGGAGAAGCAGAACCTGGAGCAAAAGATGCGTGATGAGATCAGTGGAGCTAAGAGAGAAGCCAGCAGACTACGTGAGCTGCGAGAGGGGGCGGAGTGTGAGCTCAGCAGACTTAAATATGCAGAGGAGGAACTAGTGCAGGTAGGAACCACTTTAACAACACTAAGTGTTTATAGATGTGAGTTGATCTTTAGCCTCGAAAGCCAGACATTTGACTGTCATGCCTATTGTAGCTTATTCTGACTTAGAATCATCCATCTAGACAAGAAAGGGCTTTTTTATTTACATGTAAAATGACAAACCACAGTTTTTGTTTATTTCTTAATGCTACCACAATAATAGAGCAATAATTAAACCATGTTGTGCTCCTTACACATAAATAATGGTAGACTCTGTGGTCAGTCTCTCTGTGCATCCAAAAGTAATGTGCACTGACCAATATAATAAAATGTATTAAGCTATTTGTTAATTGTTTTTTATCCAAAATGCATTAATGGTAATTGCCTATTGCCTCTCATCTGGTTGCAACACACAACTGGTTGCATTGCTCTTTAAGTACACATTAATGGCTTATATCTAACATGTAAAGTGATAAACTGATTTGATTCTTATGTTTGTTGGGAATTTTCAGGTGCGGGTGGCACTGAAGAGAGCAGAAAAGGAGATGCAGTCTGAGTGGTCTGTGCCTGAAGCCCTGCAGATGTGGCTACAGCTCACACATGAGGTGGAAGTGCAGTACTACAACATTAAAAAACTAAATGCAGAACTGCAGCTCTCAGTCGCCAAAGATGAGGTAAGTGATTTGAAGTGCTTATTTTATTACTTCAGGCATGCATAAATGATGACTTGTCAAATTTTGTTGTCTGAAGTTATAGCTAACATAGTTTTTGGTTTACTTGATTTTTAAAATATTTACTTTGTACATATCTTTCACATATCTGTAAGTAAAGTGTTAAACTGATTACATTTATTTTTAAATCCCCTTTTTAAATCAAACATCTCTCTTGATGACTAACAATATTAAACTTCCCTTCTTATTTAGATTTCTAATGATACAGTTAAATGACTTTTTAAGAAATTGTTTTTATTATTGATGTGTGTGTTTGTATTTTGTTTGGTTGTCAGGCCGAAAAGATTAAGAAGAAAAGAAACTCTGTGTTCGGCACCCTCCATGTTGCACACAGCTCATCTCTAGATGAAGTAGACCACAAAATACTTGAGGCTAAGTAAGCAATGACAGTAAACATTCACCCACACACCACACACAGCCCTAATAAAAGACAAAGCTAATGGTTACGCACATTACATGAGCAGAGGTCAACTTGTTTTCTTCTAGAAAAGCCTTGTCAGAGGTCACATCTTGCTTGCGGGAACGTCTGCATCGTTGGCAGCAAATTGAGAAGTTATGTGGCTTTCCAGTGGTTAATAACTCTGGGCTCCCCAGCCTCACTGCCTCCCTGTATGCAGACCATAGCTGGGTGGTTATGCCACGGATGTCTGTGCCGCCCTACCCAATCGCTGGAGGGGTGGATGATATTGACGAGGACACACCACCCATCATTCCACAGTTTACCTGTAAGTTCAAAGCAGCAGTGCTGCCCACTGATCTGTGTGTGTGTGTGCATGACTTGCAGTGTGGGTTAAATGCAGGTCACATTTCGGGTATGGGCTACCATTATCTGACAGTTATGTCACTTAAAAGTCAGTAAAGGCACACAGAAGATATGAGACACTCCCTGATTCTATTTTTTGCCATAAATGTAATGTAACTGTTAGTGCTGCTCCCCCCGCAAAGGGGGTTTATCGGGTAAAATTACTATTGAGAGGTGCTATTAGGTCACAGTGACCATTTATTGTCCAATTAGCCATTTGTTTTAGTTCTTAAAAAGCAGTTTCTGTTCCCTTTACAGTGAACTGAGCATTGTGACTCAGCAGAAAAATGTGCAAAAGTTATTAGACCAACCTCACAACAGGACTCCTTTAAGTTCATGAAAAATATTTTAGTCAAGTGATCCTAAACCTGTGACTGGTGGTGTATTGTCTAGAATATTTTACTTTTTGTGCAAGATATTTTTACATTTACATCCTTTAATATTTCATCTTGGGCTTTATATTAAACAGTTCTTGTACATTCAAATTGCATTTTCTTTATTAACTGTCTTGATTATACAGTGAGAAAGTGCTTGATCATCCATTTCTCCTCACAGCTCCATTGATTCGACCCCCTTTGACTCGAAAAAGCAGTGTGTGTCGATCTCGCAGAAGTCTCCTGTCCCAGCCCTCGTCCCTCTCTGCTGACCCTGATCTGTTGTCTATGGCATCGGCCTCGCTGGCCTATAGACCTGAGGGAGACGATGATCATGTTTTCTTCACAGCAGAAAGGAAGGGAAAAAATGTGTTATTAATGTGTTATGTGTCAAATTTTGTTATTTTGTTTCCTGATTTGTTAGTTTGTTTATTTGTTTTTTTTAAATATTTTTAAATTAGTTAGATTAGTTACATGATGCATTTTGTCATGGTTTGAATTCATTGACGTTATATTTTTGTTCTACAGGGACCCCCAGGACACATGCTTAGACTCTCTAGACTGTCTCAGTTCCTCTTTGGCCAGGAAGCAGTTTTCCAGTACCTGCCCTCAAAGCACCTGTGCTACAGGCACGGGCATCCTGGCACGCAAAATTTCTCGTGAAGAACTTCTCCTCTTGGTGCAAGAGGCCCAGGTTGTCACCATGGAGACCTTACCTTCTACATCCTCTCCTTCTCCATCTCCGCTTGACTCCTCTTCGGTTCACAAGGACCTTCCTGACCTTACCCACTCCTCTATCCTCCCAGAATCTCAAAGTTTAACCTTTCATCCCGGCACCAAAACTGTGACCTATAATGGCATTCTGGAAAAATCATACAGCTTGGGGCAGCTGTTCGCTGATGGGATGCCTTCAGAGGAACTTCACCCCTCGATTAGCTCACTTGACACAGAAGGTAATGTTATCAAGGAGCCCAAGCAACTCCACTCTTCACAGGACTCTTGCGATAATGGAGAGAAAAAACGCTCCAAGATCAAGAGCTTGTTCAAGAAAAGCAAAAAGCTGTGAGGAACAGTAAAGAAGATAAATGGAAAGGAAAGGAAGCCTTATAACAAAGCAAATGAGGGGGATGCTGTCAACCACAAGCCAAATCATTTTTCAGTTTCTCCTTTTTAAAAAAAAAATATAATATAGATCCATCTAGATACAATGCAGGGTTGTAAGCCTTTAAAGGATGCTTTTAAATTTCAACCTCTTGGTGGAGTCTTTGTTTTCTGTAGAGTGCTCCATTATTATGCCATCAGAAAGGGATCAGAAAGTATACAATACAGAAAAATACAAATACACAAAAAATCAAGAAAAAAGAAAGATATCCTGAAATATTGGTTTAAAGGAATAGTGTACCAAAAAAATTATTATTTACTCTCATTATTTACTCACCTTTATATCAGTCCAAAGCATCATGTCCTTATTGTTTATGGAAACGCTTTATTGCAGAAAAGAGGTTGTTCCCTTCAGGCCAGCTTCAGTCTAAGAAGTGGATTTATTGCCAAATATAGTAATATAACTTCTTAATGTAACACTTTTCATGTGTCCTAATCATTACTTTTTTGTTTGCCATTTATTAACAAAAATTAACATAAACATAAATGATTTCACTCCTACTGAACATTAATTAATTTTAACTTTGATATATTAAAATTAATCCAGACCCAATAAAAACCTACTTTAACCTTACTATAAAAAAATCACATTTGACTTGGTCGTTTATTAGCAGAGAAATAACGTTGATAATTTTGAAGGATTTCGCTGAGATATAATATAGGATGTCTGAAATTCCCTTAAAAGGTTATTGTAATGCCTGTGCCTGCCAGACTTTGGTTACTTTGAACTGTTGCTTTATGGCAGAAGCTATGTAACAATTCTTTAATAAATACTACTACTTTTCTAGTTTGGAAAAACATAAGAGCAAATAAATTATTTACAGGGTTTTGTCTGAACTGTCAATTTTAACTATATACCATAAAATCACAATAGTTTAAATGGCAGCTTGTATTTTTGTGTGAGATGTTGTTGCATCATAGCAAATATAGTGTTTAACATTAGTTGATTGCCACATTGAGATTGCCATATACAAGACATCAAAAATCTTTCCTTAAATGGGCAACAGGGTGAAATGTGGGCTTTCAGATGTCACTTTCTATTTACTGCCACAGAGCTACTGTACATGACAAATTTCTTTTAAAAGAAAAACATGCTAACACAACATAAAGCAGCATGTCAGAATGCCTACATAGTGAAATAATGAAAACAAATTAAAGCTTATTTAGTCAATTAATACAAATGACAACTTTCCATTTATAGAACGTGTTAAATAAATACTTCAATTATTATTACACTTTTTTATTTATGAATTAAATATATCCTTAAAACACATTATATATTATTAATAAATAAAATAATACAAATAAAACACAAGCTACAATACAGTAGAGCTGTATTTTTTAAGTGTTTTGAAACATGTCCAGGTGTTGAGTATTTAAGGCATTATGACTAACTTCTGTATGGAAAGCACTACTAAATTATTCTGCTAAAGTTGCACTACTGCTTTCCTTATGAGGGAAGAATTGTTTTTGGTGGCATCAGAGTAAGTTATGTTAGTTAGAACATAGAAAATATTTGTAAAGATGTGTTGAAAGGCAACAAATTGATTAAACCAGAAAATAACAATTTGATGCATTTACAATGCTTTATTACATTTGTCCTCTTAAATTTATTGTTATTTAGGTTTTCATCATGATTACATGACGTTATTAAATTGTAGAAATGTGATTTATAAATTGTAGCTAAGGAAAGGCTGTTTTTTCTGAAAAATATGTATGATATGCAGATCTTGACCTTTACTCAAAATCCGTCTTTTCTGGACTGAGTGCCCTGTTTCAAGGGCGTTGCCATCACTGTGATCATTATACCTCTCTTCCAATCATAAGGATCATCCTAAATGTGGCACTACACTGATTCAATTTTAGCAAAAACAATTGCAGTTTTTTAGGACATGGAGACAGTGGTGCCTCAATTTGTTCTTCACAGAATTTGCTCAATCAGCATTGTATGCGCTGACAGATAAAGAATATACTGTAAAATGAAAATTATATATGTATATACACGTGTATGTTGTGTATATATTTATACAATGACTGACATGGAGATGTGAATGTTGTGATGATTGAGATTTTTTGTGTGAATATTTGTATACTGTAGAAAAGATTAATAAAAAAGGAGGTAAACGCCTCACCTGTGCAATCACTTAAATAGTGTCTGTGATTTATTATTGGCAGCTTTAGTCATTTTAGTCAATGTGCAGAGGTAACTCAGGATAAGTAACTAGTTCTTAAATCTCTTATGCTGCATGTGGACATATGATTGTCTTGTAGAGAAAACATTTAAATCTAAGGCATTGACAATAACAGGCAAGAACTAATAACATCTTAGTGTGCAGTTTCTTTTTTGCCTTTGCCTTTTCTATACCCCATGTTTCCACTTGTGTGTTTTGAGCAAATGAGGAATTTTAAAATAATTCCTATGGAAGTCAATCCAACAATCCTCCTCACTGCATTGCTGAGGTGGCCATAAATAATGAACTGAAAATGTTCATAAACGCTCACCACTGAAAACGTTGAAATGTATAGTTATGGTCTCAACTGTGCTCACAACTAGACATTTATGTTCCTGCTTCTGTTATGCAGCATTAATTTGGTTCTTTTAAACAATGCGCTTCTTATAATAATCTTATGCTTATTAAGAAAATGTAATATCCACAAATCCATAGTGCCAACTTCATTCTGGAAAAAGTTTTACCATGTGCTATTGTTTTTGTTGTATTGCTAGTGTGTGTGTGTTAAAAAAAGAAGCTTTATGGAGGTAAAACACTTAAACAGAGATATTTGTGTGTTGTCAGTGTCTTTCCTCTTTGCTCCACAATGTTTTCTTTCACTGCATGTCCCTGAATGTGTGAGAGTTTGCAGCCCTGCCTTAAGCTTTGTGCTTTAAACATTATAAGGGCATGAAGCGTTTGAGCTTCCTCAAACAACCAACAAACAATACCTCAGCAAGTGACAGCAGATTTAACCCAACAACTAGAAAACTTTATGGGTTAAAATGTAACCCAAAAGAGTGTTGTTTATCACCATAAGCAAATTGTTTTGGACAACTAACAAATGTCATTCTCGGAACGCTGGCTAACATTCTCTAAAAGTTCACTCAGTTATCAAAGAAACATTCATGCAGTAACATAGAATTAGTATAGAATAGAATACGAGAATAGTATAATTTTTTAATGTTATTCTTATGTTTATATTATTCTTATGCTCTTAGTGGAAGATTTTTAAAAAGTTACAGAATTTTAAAAGCTTGAATAACATTCCTATTTACCAAGAAATAACAGTAAAACAATATCTGAAAAAATTATGTTTTAAATGTTCTTAGAACATTCAAAACAACATTTTAATATTTCTGTTACTTGTGGAAATGTTAAAAAAATGTTTTTAACAACCTGAAATTGTTAGTTGGGTGGTCATTGGGAGCACCATTGTTCCCTGTGGGAACTCAGCTTGTAGGCCAGCTATGGGAAACAAATTTATATGTACATACATAAATATAATGTAAATAAATATATATGTAAATAAAAAATATGCACCGTCCTCTTTTTGCCTGGTGTATGCCCATTTATACAGCAGCACTAGGCGCAGTCCCAGCAGCTCTCAGATGTTCACTGCAGTTATCTATTGCACATTTATGGCACTTTTAGCTCTGTGTTTCCCCCTGCTTGTCTGCACTGGAAGTGATTTGTTTCCTAGCAGGCAACTTTCCCAAGCTTTTTGTAATATGTGTGCAATCGTGCTGCCCTTTTAATGTAAAACAGTTATATAAGATAACAGTTATATAAGATAAAGATAATAAGAGTCATGTTCAACGTTACGTCAATGTACTGACGTATGGGGTCTCGCTTGAGAGCCCTATCACCTTCGAGTAGTAGAAAACGTGCCAATGAACATTGGCCCGAGAGGACAGAGCCAATGAGCATTGGGGCAAAGGATTTGCGTGCTGAGACGCGCCTTCCCGGAAGCGGGTATAAAGCCGGCCACAACTTACTTTCATTCAGATTTCGCCTCAGAGCCAAGTGTGCGATACTTGCGTTTCACTCGACTATGGCCTTTTGAGTTCCCCAGCATCTACTGCGTGTGACGGCGCAATCAGTGGTTTTTGCTCGCTTCCGGTGGCGGACCACTTAGCACTTTGGCAGACCTGGTTATAAAAAGGTGAGTATCTAAAGAGTGAATTTCCATTCTAAAGAGCTCCTACGGACGACAGGCATCTTTTTAAAGACATTTTCTGTTTGTGTGTTTCTGGATGCAGTCACTTCCCGTCCGCATCTGATGACCATGATTGCTGCATCACATGCCTGGGCAGTGTTCATGGTCAGCTTGTGCTCTTATTATAAGAGCATGGCCATCTTGACACTGTGGTCACGGCTTCCTTCCTTCAGGAGATCGAGCCCCCCTTTGCTGCTACCCATTCTGTTGCTCTGGCTACATGCCTAAGGCAACAGAGTTGATTGGGATTGGGGTTGGGAGAGCTCAGAGTTAGGCGGAGACTCCATCGGGTCAGTTCCCGCGGGCCTCCCAGTCCTCTGCAGTGTTGGAATCAGAGCTGCCGGGTGACAGCGCCAGCCGAAATGAAGTCCGGGTTTTACAGCCCATATTTCATTGTGCTCAAAAGAGGAGGTGGGCTGCGGCCAATCTTGGATCTGCGTATTTTGAATCGGTCCCTGCACAAGCTACACTTCAAGATGCTCATGCAGAAACGCATCCTCTCATGTGTTCGTCCCAATGATTGGTTTGCAGCAATTGACCTGAAGGACGCATACTTTCACATCTCAATCTTGCCTCGACACAGGACGTTCTTTCGGTTTGCATTCGAGGGTTGGGCATATTAGTACAAGGTCCTCTCCTTTGGGCTGTCCCCCCGCATCTTTACCAAGATCGCGGAGGCTGCCCTTGCCCTGTTACAGGAGGTGGGCATTCGCATCCTTAACTACCTCGACGACTGGCTTATTTTGGTCCACTCTTGAGAGCAGTTGTGGGAACACAGGGACCTGGTGCTTTGGCACCTTAGCCACCTGGGGTTTCAGGTCAACTGGGAAAAGAATAAGCTCTCCCCAACACAGAGCATCTCTTTTCTTGGTGTAGAGCTGGACTCGGTTGCTATGGTGGCACGCCTCTCAGTTGAGTGCACGCAGTCACTGCTGCGTTGCCTGAACAGGTTCAGGGCCAAGACAGCGGTCCCACAGAAACTCTTTCAGAGGCTCGTGGGGCATATGGCATCTATGGCCTTGGTCACCCCGCTCGGCCTGATGTATATGAGACCGCTACAGCACTGCCTACACGGCTGAGTCTTATGGTGGGCATGGCGCCACAGCACACTTCGAGTGATTGTCACACTGTCCTGTCCCTGAACCTTCAGCCCTTGGTCTGGCATTGCCTTTCTACGGGCCGGGGTGCCCTTAGAACAAGTGTCCAGGCATGTTATTGTGACAACGGATGCCTCCAAGACAGGCTGGGGCGCTGTGTGCAACAAGCAGGCGGCCTTGGGCTCCTGGACAGGATCTCAATGCCTGTGGCACATCATTTGTCTTGAGTTGTTGACAGTACTCTTGGCCCTTTCTTCCGTTGTTGCAGGGCAGGCATGTGTTAGTCCGCATAGACAGCACTGCGACCGTGGCGTGCCTCCCACTGCCTGCTGTTTAACTCCATGTCCAAGGCCCCTGCATGGACGCATTGACACACAGTTGGCCCTGGGGCCCACGCAAATACGCGTTTCCCCCAGTGAGCCTCCTTGTGCAAACTCTTGCGCAAGATCAGGGAGGACGAGGAGCAGGTCTTGCTGGTTTCACCGTATTGGCCCACCCGGACCTGGTTATTGGACCTGGTGCTCCTCGCAACAACTCCTCCCGGGCAGATTCCTCTGAGGAAGGACCTTCTGTCTCAGGGACGAGGCACTATCTGGCACCCGCGCCCGGACCTTTGGGACCTCCATGTGTGGTCCTTGGATGGGACGCGGAGGACCTGAGTGACTTACCCCCGGGCAAGGTGGATACTATCACTCAGGCGAGGGCCCCTGCCACCAGGCGGACTTACGCCTGGAAGTGGGGCCTCTTCGCTGACTGGTGTTCTTCCTGTGGAGAAGACCCCCGCACATGCCCAATCAGCTCTGTGTTTTCCTTTCTGCAGGAAGGGCTGGAATGAAGGTTGTCCCCTTCCACCCTGAAGGTGTATGTGGCCACTATTTTGGCCCATCACCTAGCAGTAGAAGGTAAGTATTTAGGAAAGCATGAGCTGGTCATCAGAGGACTGAGGACTGAGGGTTCCTGAGGACTGAACCCCCCGAGGCCGCCCCTCTTTCCCTCTTGGGATCTTTCCACAGTCTGGGCTACAGGGAGCCCCTTTCAAGTCGGTAGAGCTGAAAGGTCTGTCTCTTAAGACAACCTCTTCTCAACCTCTTCTCTCCAAACAGAGGTTGGCCCACTGGATAACCTCTTCTCTCCAAACAGAGGTTGGCCCACTGGATAGTGGATGCTATTGCCTTGACGTGCCCCCTTGGAGTGAAGGCTCACTCAAATTTTGGTTCTTCCTGGGCGTTGGCGCACCTTTAGCAGACATTTGCAGAGCTGCAGGCTGGGCGGCACCTAACACCTTTTTAGGCTAAGTTTTACAATCTCAGGGTGCAGCCCGTAGGGGCAGGAGGATGTGCTTGGTGTCCTTGCTTGCATTGTACAATGGTTTCCCACTGGTGAACCCTGTGTTGCGATTCCTACAGCACCTGTCGGTGGGAAGGCTCAACAGAGGAGCCTCACACCTGGCCCAGTACTTGTGTGTATGCCACAGTCAGCCCTTGTACTGGGCTAGGTGCACCATATGTAATGATTCCCCATTGGTCATCCCATATGTGTATTTTCCGGGATAATATGGTTTCCCTGTCGGTGAACCCGTGTCTTTCCCTTGGCGCTTACCGCTGCCAGTCACTGTTGACAGTAGTGTCATCCCAGTAGGTACGACCTTCACAGAGACCTTCTTATAGGTAGTACTGCCTTGTCAGTCTAGACCTTCCCCTCGAATGGGGCGTTTTCCGCAGTGTTCTCGTGGCGGGAGAACACTCATCTTAAGAGAGGAAGGAGACCTGTGCACCGACGTGCCTTCTCCTGGGGGGATAGGAACAGTTGTCACGATCTTTCCGCGTCCAGACTCTGTACCCAGTGGGGCTGCGATGGTTGCCTGAGTGGAGCCCTGAGTAGGTCACGGAGGCAGGGGAGCTGTTGTACAGAAGCACGCCTGGCCTGCCAGTACATTCCTAGCCTGTAACGTGGGTCAGCTTGCGGCGTTTTCCAGGGACCCCAAACATCAGTATGTTGACGTAACATCGAACGTGACTGACTGACTGAAGGGGGACGTCCTTTCCTGAAGGAGGGAACGGAGACATTACGTCCCCTTGCTGCAAACCTGAGACACCGCTAATTGGCCAGGACACATTTCGGCTCCTCAGCACAACCTTAATGAAAGTGAGTTGCTGCTGGCTTTATACCTGCTTCCGGGTGGGCGCGTCTCGGCACGCAAATCCTTTGCCCCAATGCTCATTGGCTCTGTCCTCTCGTGCCAGTGTTCATTGGCACGTTTTCTACTACTCAAAGGTGATAGGACTCTCAAGCGAGATCCCATATGTCAGTACATTGATGTAACGTCTCCGTTCCCTCCTTCAGGGAACAAGGGTTGCATACGTAACCAGGACGTTTCACAGTACACTGAAAATAATTATGTATAAACTTGAAAATACATATGTGATATTGTAGTAGATGTTCTGCTGTGTTTTGATGGTTCCCAGGATGTTTTCTGGTTTCTGTCATCCAAGGGTTAAAATGGTTTGCCCTTCACATTGTTAGAAAAATAGAGGAATGTGGATTATAAAACAGTGAAAGCTGTGTTGAACATCCGCGATGTGGAGAGTAATATTTGCTTTGTATTATTGCAAATAATATGTGTGAGATGTATATTAATAAAAACTAATTAGGCATACTAGGTTTATAGTAGGTTTATATACAAAGGGTTGACTGACTGAATTTAAACGGAAAGTCATGAGAATTGTGTTGATGGTCCATCAATTACACACAGATATGCCGAGAAGATTCTTATGATGAATGTGCTGTTTAGAGAGACAAAATAATTAAAACAACAAATAATTAAGTTTAAACACAACACAACCTCACTCTCTCATATATTCTCATCTTTCTTTCTCACTCTTATTTCTGTAAAAAAAAGTGTCTCTCACTCCCTGTCTCTCTGTCTCTGTCTTGTACACACAAAACCTGTTTTAAGCAATCTTGTGGTAAGCAATAACATGTTGTACTAGATGGCAGTACTGTACCACTGAAGTGTGTTGAACAGAGTAAAAGGTCCCCAATACCACTCTATATCACAGGTTTAACACTTCCTGTGTGTGCCATTGTACATCCTTTCACTTTCTGCGCCAAACCAATCTGCTATGTTGCAAAAAGGAATACATGTGGTCCAAAGTGACAAGCTTATGTAAAAACCTTTCATTCTGTCTCTGTTCTTACACAAAATGTCATTTGAATTTCACTGCAGAGTTAATTATATATGCAATCACCATGAGTGGTAAACAGGACACTGTAGAACAAAGATTGTGTGCATGTTTCATGTGACACTGGATCATAACAAGTTCACGGTAAGTGGTCAAGTAACATAGCATCTGCATTATCTTTAGAATGGTAGCATTTTTAAATAGGGCAAATGCTTACAGACAACAGATTTTTTCTTCTACAAAAGAAAAATCTTCAGTCTTTAACAAATCTTCAACAGAAGATTTTCTTCTAAAAATTTTGATGTTTCTTTTGTTTAAGCTCATATCATATGACTAACACAGCTGAGGCCTCTGAAGAGAAGGAAATGCTCTCTGGACACACACACACACAGACAGTGCAGTCATCTATTCCACCACAAAAAGGGCTTGTGCCAATAATAAAGCTCACTTCATTAAATTAATGCATCTCTCTCTTATTGATATCAAGAGAATGAGTGATTTGAAAATGGAAGAAAAAGACAGACAGTATATAGTGCAGGGCAAAGGGAGAGAAAGGAACATAAGGCTTTTCCTCCAAGGCTTCTGGCAGTGGAAGCAGGGATTTTAAAACATAGCAGAAAGGTGTGGAGTACAGAACTGTTGTCTGTGAGGTGATTGTTTAATAACCACATTCACTGTGATGGCTGATGGCAAACCTTTAGGATGGAGAAAATAATGTTCCTGAAAAGAAGATTAGCTTTCTATAAAACAAATATGGGAAAAAATATTGAAATAAAACAGACTTCTGTGAGTGCAAGAAAACAGTGAGAAATACACAGTGACAATCAAATAGGGGTGTCAATTGATTACAAATTATTTGCAAATTAGTGTTTGCTAAGAGAAAAACACAAATGAATTTCTGTATTTCATTTAATTATGTTTACTGGCACAATTTTTGAATGTAAGAAGATATTCATTAAAAATGGCTCAGCATGTTGTAGTAGACAGTAGTAGCTGGTGAGCTGCACATGACTGCTGCTCACAGAAACATAAATGCATTATTTTACACTTTAATTGCTCAGGTGGCAGTAAAATTTCTGGTCAGAGAGCATGATTAATTGCTCTCATTTGTGTATCACATTTTGTTTTAATAATAAATCGCACAAATGCACTAAATTGACAGCCTTTAATTTTGAAATTTCACATGCTGAATACAATGTCCCAAGGGCAGACACAATCCACTTTAACAGACAATGAAAGCTATTGGCCTCCCGCTTGCATTTGGAAACTGTACAAATTCAGGGGCCAATGTACAGAGGGGTTAAAACGCTGGATGTCTTTTAATTTAGCTAGCCATGGTGTGGTCTGAGTCTGCAAGAAAGTAGTTTGTCATAACCCAATGATATTTGACAATTTGAGGGCAGCATTGTTCTTGGGTTTTGGTCTACTCCATGGTGCCAGTTTTAGTAAGAGATGGAGAACACCTCTGGATAACTACAAAGAGAATCATTCTTTACTCCATTCAAGAATAAGTGCTTCTTTTTGGGGCCATCCAAAAAGATTCTGCATTATTTTACCAAAGCTAATAGTAGTTAATGTAACTGTTTAAGGAATCAATATTTTATTAAGATTATGCATCATCTTACCAATACTAGTGGTAGTTAACATAACTAATTAATGAATCAATAGTTTAAAAAGATTCTGCATCATCTTACAAATACTAGTGGTAGTTAACGTAACTGTTTAATAAATCAATAGTTTATAAAGATTCTGCATCATCTTACAAATACTAGTGGTAGTTAACATAACTGTTTATTGAATCAATAGTTTATAAAGATTCTGCATCATCTAACCAAAGCTAGTGGTAATTAAACAAACTGTTTAATGAATCAGTAGTTTATAAAGATTTTGCATCATCTAACCAAAGCTAGTGGTGGTTAAAATAAATTAATGAATCAATAGTTTACAAAGATTATGCACCATCTTACCAAAGCAAGTGGTAGTTAAACTAACTGTTTATTGAATCATCACTTTATAAAGATTCTGCATCATTTCATCAAAGTTAGTGGTAGTTAACATAATTGTTTAATGAATCAATAGTTAATAAAGATTCTGCATCATCTCACAAAAGTTAGCTGTAGTTAACGTAACTGTTTAATGAATCAATAGTTTATAAAGATTCTGCATCATCTTACCAAAGCTAGTGGTGGTTAAACTAACTGGTTAATGTATCAATAGTTTATAAAGATTCTCCATCATCTTACCTAAGCTAATGGTATTTAAACGAACTGTTTAATTAATCAATAGTTTATAAAAATTCTATATCATTTTACCAAAGCTAGTTGTGGTTAAAATAACTGTTTAACGAATCAATAGTTTATAAAGATTCTGCATCATCTTACCAAAGGTAGTGGTGATTAAACTAACTGTTTAATGAATCAATAGTTTATAAAGATTATGCATCATCTTACCAATACTAGTGGTGGGGAAACTAACTGGTTATTGTATCACTAGATTATAAAGATTCTCCATCATCTTACCTAAGCTAATGGTATTTAAACTAACTGTTTATTGAATCAACAGTTTATAAAGATTCTGCATCATCTTACAAATACTAGTGGTAGTTAACATAACTGTTTAATAAATCAATAGTTTATAAAGATTCTGCATCATCTTACAAATACTAGTGGTAGTTAACATAACTGTTTATTGAATCAATAGTTTATAAAGATTCTGCATCGTCTAACCAAAGCTAGTGGTAGTTAAACAAACTGTTTAATGAATCAGTAGTTTATAAAGATTTTGCATCATCTAACCAAAGCTAGTGGTGGTTAAAATAAATTAATGAATCAATAGTTTACAAAGATTATGCACCATCTTACCAAAGCAAGTGGTAGTTAAACTAACTGTTTATTGAATCATCACTTTATAAAGATTCTGCATCATTTCATCAAAGTTAGTGGTAGTTAACATAATTGTTTAATGAATGAATAGTTTAAAATTTTTTTGCATCATATAACCAAAGCTAGTGGTAGTTAAACAAACTGTTTAATGAATCAATAGTTAATAAAGATTCCGCATCATCTCACAAAAGTTAGCTGTAGTTAACATAACTGTTTAATGAATCAATAGTTTATAAAGATTCAGCAACATCTTACCAAAGTTAATGGAGTTAATACTAACTGTTTAATGAATCAATAGTTTATAAAGATTATGCATCATCTTACCAATACTAGTGGTAGTTAACATAACTAATTAATGAATCAATAGTTTAAAACGATTCTGCATCATCTTACAAATACTAGTGGTAGTTAACATAACTGTTTAATAAATCAACAGTTTATAAAGATTCTGCATCACCTTACCAAAGCTAGTGGTAGTTAAATTAACTGTTTAATGAATCAATTGTTTATAAAGATTCTGCATCATCTAACTAAAGTTAGTGGTGTTTAAACTTACTCTTTAATTAATCAATAGTTTATAAAGATTCTGCATCATCTTACCAAAGCTAGTGGTAGTTAAAGTAACTGTTTAATGAATTAATAGTTTATAAACACTCTGCATCATCTTTCTAAAGTTAGTGGTGGTAAAACCAACTGTTTAATGAATCAATAGTTTATAAAGATTCTGCATCATCTTACTAAAGCTAGTAGTAGTTAAATTAACTGTTTAATGAATCAATTGTTTATAAAGATTCTGCATCATCTAACTAAAGTTAGTGGTGTTTAAACTTACTCTTTAATTAATCAATAGTTTATAAAGATTCTGCATCATCTTATCAAAGCTACTGGTGGTTAACTATTAATTCATCAAACAGTTAGTTTTATAAAGATTCTGCATCATCTTACCAAAGCTAATGGTAGTTAATCTAACTGTTTGATGAATCAACAGCTTATAAAGATTCTACATAATCTAACCAAAGCTAGTGGTGATTAAACTAACTGTTTAATGAATCAATAATTCATAAAGATTCTGCATCATCTTTCCAAAGCTACTGGTGGTTAATCTAACTGTTTGATGAATCAATAGTTTATGACGATTCTGTAACATTTTACCAAAGCTAGTGGTAGTTAAAGTAACTGTTTAATGAATCAATAGTTTATAAAGATTCTTCATCATTTTTCCAAAGCTAGTGGTGGTTAAACTAACTGTTTAATGATTCAATAATTCATAAAGACTCTGCATCATCTTATCAAAGCTACTGGTGGTTAACTATTAATTCATTAAGCAGTTAGTTTTATAAAGATTGTGCATCATTTTACCAAAGCTGGTGGTGGTTAAAGTAACTGTTTAATGAATCAACAGCTTATAAAGATTCTACATCATCTAACCAAAGCTAGTGGTGGTTAAACTAACTGTTTAATGAATCAACAGCTTATAAAGATTCTACATTATCAAACCAAAGCTAGTGGTGGTTAAACTAACTGTTTAATGAATCAATAATTCATAAAGATTCTGCATCATCTTACCAAAGCTAGTGGTAGTTAAAGTAACTGTTTGATGAATAAATAGTTTATAAAGATTCTGCAACATCTTACAAAAGTTAACAGAGGTAAACTAACTGTTTGATGAATCAATAGTTTATAAATATTATTCGTCATTTTACCAAAGCTTGTGGTGGTTAAACTAACTGTTTAATGATTCAATAGTTTTTCAAAATTTCTGCAATATCTTACCAAAAGTAACGGTGGTTAAACTGACTGTTTAATGAATCAATAGTTTATAAAGATTCTGCATTGTTTTACCAAAGCTAAAGGCATTTAAACTAACTGGTTAATGAATCAATAGTTTATAAACATTCTGCATCATCTTAACAAAGCTAGTGTTAGTTAAACTAACTATTAAGTATTACAAACAAACTTACAGTTACCTTCTCTGTTCCATTCTCTCCTGCACAGCTGAATAAACCATTTGACTGTTCTTCTGTCTCAGAAGTCACCTGTAAAATGGAAGTTATTTGTAAACATAAACTGGCATGATGTAATATGTGATGCTGTATAGGAAATTTGTGAGGACAGTTTAATGAATCAATAGTTTATAAATAGTTTATAAAGATTCTGCATCATCTTACCAAAGCTAGTGGTAGTTAAACTAACTGTTTAATGGATCAATAATTTATAAGGATTCCGAATCAATAGTTTATAAAGTTTCTGCATCACCTTACCAAAGTTAATGGAGTTTATTCTTTTATTTGTTGTAGAGGGCTTAAATAATATCAATAGGGATTATTCTGGACTATTTGCATGCCAGTAAATAGTACCAGTATAACAGGACAAACATTTTGCACCTTAAATTTGTGTTTTAACTTGTCAATCTGAATCTGAAACATGCTGCTTTTCTCTTTCTCAACCAAACAGTATCACTAAAAAGAAACACTGATATGATATATTCAAGTCTAATATGACATTTACAGTCATGTGAAAAAATTAGGACACCCTGTGAACGCATGTGTATTTTGTGACATTGTTCATATATGGTTATTTAGTCTCAATTTTGACAATACAGAGAGATTAAAGTTATAACTTTAAACTAAAACAAAGTATTGTAAAGTATAACTAAACAATTAAAACTGAAGAAAAGTGTTTAAGATGTTTTGTAAATGTAATTCTACAAAAATGCCTATTTGAACTGAGGAAAAAGATAGGACACTCTAGCCCCTAATAGCCCCTAATTTTCAACCTCCTTTGGCTGAAATAACTGCAGTGAGATGCTTTTGTAGCCATCTACCAGTTTCTGACATCGGTCTGAGGAAATTTTACCCCACTCCTCAATGCAAATTTTTTTCAGCTGTGAGATGTTTGAGGGGTTTCTTGGATGTACAGCCCTTTTCAAGTCACCCCACAGCATCTCAATGGGATTCAGATCTGGACTTTGACTCTGCTATTCCAGGACTCTTTGTCTTTGGTTGATTTACTAGTATGTTTTGGGTCATGTTGCACGGTCCAGTTCCGCTTTAGCTTTAATTTTCTAACAGATGGTCTCACATGTTCTTCAAGCACCTTCTGATACACAGTATAATTCATGGTGGATTCTATGATGGTGAGCTGACCAGGTCCTGCTGCAGCAAAGCAGCCCCAAACCATGACACTTCCACCTCCATGCTTTACAGTTGGTATGAGGTTCTTTTCGTGGAATGCTGTCTTTGGTTTACGCCAAACATATCCTCTGCTGTGGTGTCCAGATAATTCAGTTTTGGACTCATCTGTCCAAAGAACATTATTCCAGAAGTCCTGGTCTTTGTCAACATTCTCTCTGGCAAATGTCAGTCTGACCTTGATGTTTCTCTCAGAGAGCAAAGAGAGCTCCTTGCACACCTCCCATGCAAGTTAAAGTTGTGCAGTCTCTTTCTGATTGTAGAGGCATGCACGTTTACATCAACAGTAGCCATCAATTTGGTTATTTGTTTCGAAATGAGCGTAGAAAGAATTTAGCTCATTCGGGAGAGAGGCAGCAGTGTTCATAGCAGGGTGTTTATTTCTCTTTAAGTCTGTAATGTTGTTGATTCCCTGCCACATGCTTCTTGTGCTGTTAGAGTTGAACTGACTTTCTACTTTCTCTCTGTACTGGTGTTTGGCAGCTTTGATGGTTTTCCAGAGGACATAGCTGGTCCGTTTGTATTCATCCGCATCTCCAGAATTAAATGCAAATGTCCGCGCTTTCAGGGCTGCGTGAACGTTGTTGTTTATCCACGGTTTATTGTTGGGGTAGATCCGGATAGTTTTGGTCGGCACTATGTCATCTATGCACATCTTAATGAAACACATAATGATATCCGAGTAAACCTCGATGTCGCCATCGGAAGCAGACCGGAACATTTCCCAGTCCAAAACGTGATCAAAACAGTCCTGTAGCATAGAATCCAATTGGTCCGACCAGCACTGGATTGTCCTATGGGCGAGTGCTTCCTGTTTCAGCTTCTGCCTGTAAGCAGGCAGCACGGAAGAGTGGTCCGATTTGCCGAAGGGTGGGCGGGGGAGAGATTTGTAGCCATCCTGGAAGGAAGAGTAACAATGATCCAAAATCCGGTTTCCTTGTGTGTTGCATGTTATATGCTGGAAGAATTTTGGTTCTTTGTTCTTTGAGTGCCTGGTCTGTGTCGGCTTGAGGGGGAAAGTATACAGCTGTGATGATAACAGCCGTGAACTCCCTTGGCAGCCAGTACGTTCGACACGCATGAGGTATTCCAGATCAGGGGAGCAAAAGGACTTAATTTAGTGCACATTCCTTTGATCACACCAAGCGTCGTTGATCATAAAACATACACCCCCTCCTCTGCTCTTCCCGAGAGGTCTTTCGCCTTGTCCACGCGGTGCACGGAGAACCCCATGGGTTCAAAGGCTGAGTCTGGAACCTCCACAGACATCCAGGTTTCCATAAGGCAGATAATTCAGCAGTCCCTCGTTTCTCGCTGGTAGGACATACGCACCCTCAGTTCGCAGAGCTTGTTGTCCAGTGACTGTACATTAGCCAGTAGAATGGTGGGGAGCGGGGATCGGAAGTCATCCCATCTTTTTTTACTGTTGAGCGTGTCTCTTGATCTTAGTTTGCCATGTGCTATATAATTCCCTGATTTGAGAAGTTCAGAAGTGCTAGGCGATGGCAACGAGAATGCCACATTTTCAAATGAATTGTTGGTACAGTGGTAGAACTCTCGCCTGCCATGCGGGTGGACCAGGGTTCAATTCCCAGCTAAGGCAATAACAACTTGTTTTGATGACTGTTGATTTCAGCAGAATATGCCTGGAAGGTAATCAAGTTCCTGATTTTTTGAGACATTTGTCTTTCATGACAGACAGCTTCAGTTGTTTTTCTCTTTTGGCTGTACTCTCTATAGATGGTTGTCTGACTCCTTTAAAGCCTGGACTCTACCATTGTTTGCCATGAGGCTGGAATTCTGACTACTTTTAAGCCTGGACTCTACCATTTTTTGCCTTGTGGTTGGAATCCTGACTACTTTAAAGCCTGGACTCTACCATTGTTTGCCTTGTGGCCGGAATTCCTTTTTATCCGGGACTCTACCATTGTTTACCATGAGGCTAAAATCTTGACTCCTTTTTAGCCTGGACTCTGTCATTGTTTGCCATGTGGTTGGAAACCTGAGTCCTATTTAGCCTGGACTCTACCATTGTTTGCCATGGGGATGGAATCCTGACTCCTTTTTACCCTGGACTCTACCATTGTTTGCCATGAGGCTGAAATCCTGAATCTTTGACAGCCTGGACTCTACCATTGTTTGCCATGAGGCTGGAATTTTGACTCCTTTTTAGGCTGGACTCTACCATTGTTTGCCTTGTGGCTGGAATCCTGACTTCTTTATAGCCTGGACTGTACCATTATTTGCCCTGAGGTTGTATGTCTGTGTCTTTCTGACTCCTTTTTAGCCTGGACTCTACCATTGTTTGCCATGTGGTTGGAATCCTGACTGCTTTTTACCCTGGACTCTACCATTGTTTGCCATGTGGTTGGAAACCTGAGTCCTATTTAGCCTGGGCTCTACCATTGTTTGTCGTGAGGTTGTATCTCTGTGTCTTTTGTGATCAGTGTTTGTCTTACTGGCATTGTTTTGCTCTTCAGCATGTCTCTTGGTATTCTTTTGCCATTTGCATTTCAACTCCCTGGTATGAGATGTTCAGAAGAGCTAGGTGATGGCAACGAGAATGCCACATTTTCAAATGAATTGTTGGTACAGTGGTAGAACTCTCGCCTGCCATGCGGGTGGACCAGGGTTCGATTCCCAGCTAAAGCAATAGCAACTTGTTTTGATGATTGTTAATTTCAGCAGAATATGCCTGGAAGGTAATCAAGTTCCTGATTTTTTGAGACATTTGTCTTTCATGACAGACAGCTTCAGTTGTTTTTCTCTTTTGGCTGTACTCTCTATAGATTGTTGTCTGACTCCTTTTTACCCTGGGCTCTACAATTGTTTGCCATGAGGTTGAAATCCTGACTACTTTTTAGCCTGGACTCTACCATTGTTTGCCATAAGGCTGAAATCCTGACTACTTTATAGCCTGGACTCTACCATTGTTTGCCATGTGGTTGGATTCCTGACACCATTATAGCCTGAACTGTACCATTGTTTGCTGTGAGCTTGTATGTCTGTGTCTTTTGTGATCAGTGATTGTCTTACTGGCATTGTTTTGCTCTTCAGCATGTCTCTTGATATTCATTTGCCATGTGCTTTTTAATTCCCTGGTTTGAGATGTTCAGAAGGGTAGGTGATGGTAATGAGAATGCAACATTTTCAAGCGAATTGGTGGTACAGTGATAGAACTCTTTTTGATGATTGTTGATTTCAGCAGAATATGCCTGGAAGGTAATCAAGTTTCTGATATTTTTAGACGTTTGTCTTTCCTGACAGACAGCTTGAGGTGTATTTCTTGTTTGGCTGTACTCACTATAGATGGTTGGAATCCTGACTCCTTTTAATTTTTTGCATCTCAAACCATGTTTGCCATGAGGCTAGATTCCTCACTTCTTTTTAGCCTGGACTCTACCATTGTTTGCCATGTGGTTGGAAACCTGAGTCCTATTTAGCCTGGGCTCTACCATTGTTTGCCGTGAGGTTGTATCTCTGTCTTTTGTGATCAGTGTTTGTCTTACTGGCATTGTTTCTGCATCATCTTCTGCATCATCTTACCGAAGCTAATGGTAGTTAATCTAACTGTTTAATGAATCAATTGTTTAAAAACACTCTGCATCACCTTACCAAAGCTACTGGTGGTTAACTATTGATTCATTAAACAGTTAGTTTTATGAAGATTCTGCATCATTTTACCAAAGCTAGTGGTAGTTAAAGTAACTGTTTAATGCATCAATAGTTTATAAAGATTCTGAAACATCTTACCAAAGATAATGGAGTTAAACTAACTATTTTAATTTATTTTTATAAATCAATAGTTTATAAAGAGTCTGCATCATCTTTCCAAAGTTAATGGAGTTAAACTAACTGTTTAATGAATCAATAGTTCATAAAGATTCTGCATTATCTTACCAAAGCTAGTGGTAGTTAAACAAACTGTTTAATGAATCAATAGTTTATAAAGATTCTGCATTATCTTACCAAAGCTAGTGGCAGTTAAACTAACTGTTTAATGAATCAATATTTTAAGATTATGCATCATCTTACCAATACCAGTGGTAGTTAATGTAACTGTTTAATAAATCAATATTTTATTAAGATTCTGCATCATCTTAGCAAAACTAGTGGTAGTTAACTAAACTGTTTAATGAATGAATAGTTTATAAAGATTATACATCATTTTAACAAAGTTAGTGGTGGTTAAACTAACTGTTTAATTATTCAATAGTTTATAAAGATTATGCATCATCTTACCAAAGCAAATGTTAAACTAACTGTTTAATGAATCAATTGTTTATAAAGATTCTGAATTACCTTGCCAAAGTTAGTGGTCATTAACCTAACTGGTTAATGTATCAATAGATTAAAAAGATTCTCCATCATTTTACCTAAGCTAATGGTATTTATACTAACTGGTTAATAAATCAATAGTTTATAAAGATTCTGCATCATCTAACCAAAGCTGGTGGTAGTTAAACTAACTGTTTAATGAATGAATTATTTATAAAGATTCTGCATTATCTTACCAAAGCTAGTGGTAGTTAACCTAACTGTTTAATGAGCCAATAGTTTATAAAGATTTTCCATCATCTGACCAAAAACTAGTGGTAGTTAAACTAACTGTGTAATGAATGAATTGTTTATAAAGATTCTGCATCATCTTACCAAAGCTAGTGGTAGTTATCTTAACTGTTTAATTAATAAATAGTTTATAAAGATTCTGCATCATCTAACCAAAGGTAGTGGTGATGAAACTAACTGTTTAATGAATCAATAATTCATAAATATTCTGCATCATCCTATCAAAGCTACTGGTGGTTAACTATTGATTCATTAAACAGTTAGTTTTATAAAGATTCTGCATCATCTTACCAAAGCTAGTGGTGGTTGAACTAACTGTTTAATGAATCAATAGTTTATAAAGTTTCTGCATCACCTTACCAAAGTTAGAGTTTATTCTTTTATTTGTTGTAGAGGGCTTAAATAATAACAATAGGGATTATTCTGGACTATTTGCATGCCAGTAAATAGTACCAGTAAAACAGGACAAACATTTTGCACCTTAAATTTGTGTTTTAACTTATCAATCTGAATCTGAAACATGCTGCTTTTCTCTTTCTCAACCAAACAGTATCACTAGAAAGAAACACTGATATGATATATTCAAGTCTAATATGACATTTACAGTCATGTGAAAAAATTAGGACACCCTGTGAAAGCATGTGTATTTTGTAACATTTTTCATATATTGTTATTTAGTCTCAATGTTGATAATACAGAGAGATTAAAGTTATAACTTTAAACTAAAACAAAGTATTGTAAAGTATAACTAAACAATTAAAACTGAAGAACAGTGTTTAAGATGTTCAGTGTTTAAAATGTAATTCTACAAAAATGCTGAGGAACTTGAACTGAGGAAAAAGATAGGACACCCTAGCCCCTAATAGCCCCTAATTTTCAACCTCCTTTGGCTGAAATAACTGCAGTGAAACGCTTTTGTGGCCATCTACCAGTTTCTGACATTGGTCTGAGGAAGTTTTACCTCACTCCTCAATGCAAATGTTTTTCAGCTGTGAGATGTTTGAGGGGTTTCTTGGATGTACAGCCCTTTTCAAGTCACCCCACAGCATCTCAATGGGATTTAGATCTGGACTTTGACTCTGCCATTCCAGGACTCTCCATTTTTGCCTTTTCAGCATGTTTTGGGTCATTGTCATGTTGCACGGTCCAGTTCCGCTTTAGCTTTAATTTTCTAACAGATGGTCTCACATGTTCTTCAAGCACCTTCTGATACACAGTATAATTCATGGTGGATTCTATGATGGTGAGCTGACCAGGTCCTGCTGCAGCAAAGCAGCCCCAAACCATGACACTTCCACCTCCATGCTTTACAGTTGGTATGAGGTTCTTTTCGTGGAATGCTGTCTTTGGTTTACGTCAAACATATCCTCTGCTGTGGTGTCCAGATAATTCAGTTTTGGACTCATCTGTCCAAAGAACATTATTCCAGAAGTCCTGGTCTTTGTCAACATTCTCTCTGGGAAATGTCAGTCTGACCTTGATGTTTCTCTCAGAGAGCAAAGCTCCTTGCACACCTCCCATGCAAGTTAAAGTTGTGCAGTCTCTTTCTGATTGTAGAGGCATGCACGTTTACATCAACAGTAGCCATCATCTTAACAAAGCTAGTGTTAGTTAAACTTACTATTGAGTATTACACACAAACTTAACAGTTACCTTCTCTGTTCCATTCTCTCCTGCATAGCTGATCAAACCATTTGACTGTTCTTCTGTCTCAGAAGTCAGAGCCTGCTGTAGGTCCCGAGGTGACATTTTAGGGTTTTGGAGACCTCTTTTAGCATCTTGCGGTCTGCTCATGGGGTGAACTTGCTGGGGCGACCAGACCTGGGCATGTTGGCAGTTGTTTTGAAAGTCCTCCACTTGTAGATGATCTTCTGGACAGTGGAATGGCTGATTACAAAATCTTTTGAGATCTTTTTAAATCCCTTCCCAGACTCATAGGATGCTACAATGTTTTTTTTTTCTGATGCAACCAGACAGAATGCTCTCCACAGTGCAGGTATACCGAACTTCATACCGAACTTCCTCAGATGCCTGAGGTAGAACAGGTGCTGGTGAGCCTTCTTCACCACTGCATCTGTGTGAGCAGACCATGTGAGGTCCCCAAGGAACTTGAAGCTGTTGACCCGCTCCACTGGTGACCCACTGATGGTGATGGGGGTGTGTTCTCTTTCCTGTTTCCTGAAGTCCACAACAATCTCTTTGGTCTCGTCAATGTTGAGTGAGAGGTGGTTCTCCTGACACCAGTGTGTCAGCCTACAGAGAAGGGGTGTGCGCTCTATCTCGTCGTTGTCAGTGATCAGGCCTACCGCCGTTGTGTAATCAGCAAATTTTACAATGACATTAGAGCTGTGTGTGGCCATTCAGTTGTGGGTATATAGGGAATACAGGAGGGGGCTGAAAACATGCTCCGAGTATGCGGCCCGGAATGCCGTCAGGACCCGCAGCCTTGTGAATATTCACCCGACGGAAGGACTGTGTAACATCCGCTACAGAGACAGAGAGCGCACTCGCATCTGTAAGCAGCTCTCTCCGTAAGGGCGGGGTTATTTGTTTTGAAATGAGCGTAGAAAGAATTTAGCTCATTCGGGAGAGAGGTAGTGGTGTTCATAGCGGGGTGTTTATTTCTCTTTAAGTCCGTAATGTTGTTGATTCCCTGCCACATGCTTCTTGTGCTGTTAGAGTTGAACTGACCTTCTACTTTCTCTTTGTACTGGTGTTTGGCAGCTTTGATGGTTTTCCGGAGGACATAGCTGGTGCATTTGTACTCCTCCGCATCTCCAGAATTAAACGCAGATGTCCGCGCTTTCAGGGCTGCGTGAACATTGTTGTTTATCCACGGTTTATTGTTGGGGTAGATCCGGATAGTTTTGGTTGGCACTATGTCATCTATGCACATCTTAATGAAACACGTAATGATATCCGAGTAAACCTTGATGTCGCCATCGGAAGCAGACCGGAACATTTCCCAGTCCAAAACGTGATCAAAACAGTCCTGTAGCATAGAATCCAATTGGTCCGACCAGCACTGGATTGTCCTATGGGCGAGTGCTTCCTGTTTCAGCTTCTGCCTGTAAGCGGGCAGCACGGAAGAGTGGTCCGATTTGCTGAAGGGTGGGCGGGGGAGGGATTTGTAGCCATCCTAGAAGGAAGAGTAACAATGATCCAAAATCCGGTTTCCTTGTGTGTTGCATGTTATATGCTGGAAGAATTTTGGTTCTTTGTTCTTTGAGTGCCTGGTCTGTGTCGGCTTGAGGGGGAAAGTATACAGCTGTGATGATAACAGCCGTGAACTCCCTTGGCAGCCAGTACGTTCGACACGCATGAGGTATTCCAGATCAGGGGAGCAAAAGGACTTGATTTAGTGCACATTCCTTTGATCACACCAAGTGTCGTTGATCATAAAACATACACCCCCTCCTCTGCTCTTCCCCGAGAGGTCTTTCGCCTTGTCCACGCGGTGCACGGAGAACCCCGCGGGTTCAAAGGCTGAGTCTGGAACCTCCGCAGACATCCAGGTTTCCATAAGGCAGATAATGTAGCAGTCCCTCGTTTCTCACTGGTAGGACATACACACCCTCAGTTCGCAGAGCTTGTTATCCAGTGACTGTACATTAGCCAGTAGAATGGTGGGGAGTGGGGATCAGAAGGCATTCAATCTTTTTTTACTGTTAACGTGTCTCTTGATCTTCGTTTGCCATGCGCTTTTTAATTCCCTGGTTTGATAAGTTCAGATGGGCTAGGTAATGGCAAAGAGAATGCTACATTTTCAAATGAATTGGTGGTACAGTGGTAGAACCCTGCCATGTGGGAGGACCAGGGTTTGATTCCCAGCTAAAGCAACAGCCACTTGTTTTGATGATTGTTGATTTCAGCAGAATATGCCTGGAAGGTAATCAAGTTCCTGATTTTTGGAGACGTTTGTCTTTCCTGAAAGACAGCTTCAGCTTTTGCCATGAGATTAGAATCATGACTCCTTTTCAGCCTGGACTCTACCATTGTTTGCCATGTGGTTGGAATCCTGACTCCTATTTAGCCTGGACTCTACCATTGTTTGCCATCTGGTTGGAATCCTGACTCCTATTTAGCCTGGACTCTACCATTGTTTGCCATCTGGTTGGAATCCTGACTCCTTTTTAGCCTGGACTCTACCATTGTTGCCATCTTGTTGGAATCCTGACTCCTTTTTAGCCTGGACTCTGCTATTGTTTGCCATCTTGTTGGAAACCTGACTCCTTTTTAGCCTGGACTCTACCATTGTTTACCATGAGGTTGGAATCCTGACTCCTTTATAGCCTGGACTATACCATTGTTTGCAATGAGGCTGGAATCCTGACTCCTTTTCAGCCTGGACTCTACTATTGTTTGCCATGAGGCTGAAATAATGACTCCTTTTCAGCCTGGACTCTTCCATTGTTTGCCATGTGGTTGGAATTCTGACTCCTTTTTAGCCTGGACTCTGTCATTGTTTGCCCTGAGGTTGTATATCTGTGTCTTTTGTGGTCAGTGTTTGTTTTACTGGGGAGCAAAGCAGTAAGATTACTTCAAATGGGAGCATTATTTGGTTCAATATTCATAAGTGCTTCTCTTTGGGGTAGTTTTATTTATTTAATGATCTGCAAGCATGACCCATAACCCTATAATGACACTGACTTGTCTGTTGTATATAGTAAGTGCTATTTTTGGGTTTTAAGAAACACCAAAAACCCCCACCCCCCCCCCCCAAAAAAATTTTTACTGTATTTCATTTCTAAATGCCACACAAACTGCAGCAAAAATTTCTGACTACATTTTTATCTGTCTTGGGGTTGCCTTCCCCTATTGAAAGTAAAAAGGGTTATGTTTACTCCAACTTTAGCATCTCTCTCTATCCAACCAGAAAAGAAAGTGCTCTCAAGATGGGGTAAATTTTTGCTGACAGACTATGACTACTACTTTGTTTAGAAATGTATGTTGTTGTTCTCTTGTTTGTTGTTTTTATAATCATTCAGTTATAGTAAGAGACAAAGAACTCCTCTGGATAACTACAAAGAGAATCATTCTTTACTCCATTCAAGAATTAGTGCTTCTTTTTGGGGCCATTCTGCTGGGATTGCTCATCATGTGGTTCAAAGTATTGCCCTGACAAGACAAATTTTGGACACTAGTAGGTGCTGTACAACTCTATGTTCTGGCTACCAGACTTTGATATGTTTCTCAGGAAGGCAAAATGCTACATCTTGTTTGTGAATTGGTGAAGACCTGATTTGTAACGGGGTCTGAACAGTTGTTTGTCATTGTGGTGCTTAAAATGTGTGAAAAGTTCAGCCATTTTAAAGTATGCAGAGATGTTTCCACCCCATTAACAGCAATCGAAACCATGATGGACTCAGAAGGCCATACAAGTGTGAACGACCACAGCAGAGTAATAGGCTGTGCTTAAATTGGTGATGGCCAGCTACTAACCTCAGATGAGATTGACCTTACACCAGCAACATGCTCCCAGTATCTTTGCCTACAAGAGATCTACAGTGCTGCTTCAGAGTTTGGAATGGGGAATATTTTGGCTGCCACTGTCAATACCCTCACAATGGCACTGACTTGTCTGTTGTATATGGTAAGTGCTATTTGTTGGGGTAGTTTAAAGTGACCTATGCTGCAACGCAAAATTGCCTCCTGGAACACCACCCAGACTTTTACAATCAATTATCTCAGGAAGCAAAGCAGTAAGATTACTTCAAATGGGAGCATTATTTGGTTCAATATTCATAAGTGCTTCTCTTTGGGGTAGTTTTATTTATTTAATGAACTGCAAGCACAGCCCAATATAATTTTTTACTGTATCTAATTTCTAAATGCCACACAAACTGCAACAATTTTGTGAGTACACTTTTATCCATCTTAGGGTTGCCTTCCCCTATTGAAAGTAAAGGGTGATGTTTACTCCAACTTTAGCATCTCTCTCTCTATCCAACCAGAGAAGAAAGTGCTATCAAGATGAGGTAAATATTTGCTGACAGACTATGACTACTACTTTGTTTAGAAATGTATGTTGTTGTTCTCTTGTTTGTTGTTTTTATAATCATTCAGTTTTAGTAAGAGACGAAGAACTCCTCTGGATAACTACAAAGAGAATCATTCTTTACTCCATTCAAGAATAAGTGCTTCTTTTTGGGGCCATCCTGCTGGGATTGTTCATCATGTGGTTCGAAGTATTGCCCTGTCATTAAACAGTTAGTTTAACCACCACTAGCTTTATTAAAATGATGCAGAATTTTTATAAACTATTGATCCATTAAAGAGTTAGTTTAACTACCACTAGCTTTGGTAAGATGGTGCAAAATCTTTATTAACTATTGATTTATTAACTGTCCTCACAAATGTCCTATACAGCATTACATATTACCTCATGCCAGTTTATGTTTACAAATAACTTCCATATTTTATAGGTGACTTTTGAGACAGAAGTACAGTCAAATGGTTTGTTCAGCTGTGCAAAACAGAATGGAACAGACATGGTAACTGTCTGTTAAGGTTGTTTGTAATACTCAATAGTTAGTTTAACTACCACTAGCTTTGTTAAAATGATGTATAATCTTTATAAACTATTGATTAATTAAATGGTTAGTTTAACTACATTAACTGGTAAAATGATGTTTAATAATATTTATTTAATAAACATCATTAACACCACTATTTTTGGTAAGATGATGCAGAATCTTTATAAACTATTGATTCATTAAACAGTTATGTTAACTACCACTATTTTAAAATGATATATAATTTTTAATAAACTATTGATTCATTAAACAGTTACTCTAACCACCACTAGCTTTGGTTATAAGAGAATCTTTATAAACTTTGATTGTTTACGTTATTTAATCTCTTTATAAGATGAAAGAATGTTTCTAAAATATTATGCATTAAACTAGATTATCCATGGTTTTGAAAGTGACGGAGAATCTTTATAAACTATTGATACATTAAACAGTTAGTTTAACCACCACTATCTTTGGTAAGATGATGCAGAATCTTTATAAATATTGATTAAAACAGTTAGTTTAACTACCACTAGCTTTGGTAAGATGATGTATAATCTTTATAAACTTTTTTTTTTTTTAAAATTTTTTTTTAAACCCCTTTTTTTTTTTTTTTTTTTTTTTTTTTTTTTTTACAAAATATTGATACATTAACCAATTAATTTAACCACCACTAACTTTGGTAAGATGATGCAGAATCTTTATAAACTATTGATTCATTAAACAGTTATGTTATCTACCACTAGATTTGGGAAGGTGATGCAGAATATTTATAAACTATTGATTCATTAACCAGTTAGTTTAACTCCATTCAATTTTGGTAAGATAATGCACAATCTTCATAAACTATTGATTCATTAAGCAGTTAGTTGAATCTATTAAATTTTAGTAAGATGATGCAGAATCTTCATAAATAATTGATTCATTAAACAGTTAGTTAACCACAACTAGCTTTAGATTTTTTTTTAGAATATTTATAAACTATAGATTTATTAACCAGTTAGTTTAACTACCACTAGCTTTGGTAAGGTGATGCAGAATCTTTATAAAATATTGATTCTTTAAACAGTTACTTTATCCACAACTAGCTTTGGATATATAATGCAGAATCTTTATAAACCATTGATTCACTAAACAATTATGTTAACTAGCACTAGCTTTGGTTATGTGATGCACAATCTTTATAAACTATTAATTCATTTAACAGTTACTTTAACCACAACTAGCTTTGGTAATATGATGCAGAATCTTTATAATCAATTGATTCATTAAACAGTTATGTGAACTACCACTAACTTTGCTAAAATGATGCAGAATCTGTATAAACTATTGATTCACTAAACAATTATGTTAACCACCGCTAGCTTTGGTTATATAATGCAGAATCTTTATAAACTATTGATTCACAAAACAATTATGTTAACTACCACTAGCTTTCGTAAGATGATGCATAAACTTTTTAAACTATTGATTCACTAAACAATTATTTTAACTACCACTAGCTTTGGTTATATGATGCAGAATCTTTATAAACTATTGATTCACTAAACAATTATGTTAACTACTGTTGGAAACTTTTCCTTCTTCGAAGCAGAGACCAGGAGACGTTGGGATATCGTTCAAGCAGAAGTTACTCTTTATTGAGGACTCGCTGTGCGTCGCTGTAGTCATCCAAGTCTGACTATAGCTCAGCACAGTGGAGTTTATACCCTTCAAGGGGATGTGATACATAGAGGTGGAGACAATCTAAACAAAGCATGCAAATGTAGTACAGGAATCAGCCGGTTGCCGGCGTCTCCTCAATCCTGATCTAATCAGCATAACAGTGCCATTCAAATGCATAGATGTTAATCCAATCAATTTGACAGTATGGCCCATACCTTCACATTATCATAGGGACAAAGGCACAGCTGTGCCTTGATCTTAGCAATCACCTTTAACTTGGGACCCTGCCCAATGCTCAGGAAGTGCGTAAAGACAAAAGTTGAATGTCTCAGACGCCTTGGCTATCTGAATTGACCTACTTAGAATGTCAGCATCTTCACCTTAAAATGTATTTATCATTTTATAAAATTTGTAATCCCACAGTTCCCCCTTTGAGAGTTCTAATAACTCTCACAAAATACAAATTTAAACACTTAAAAGTTATTTCTTGTAACTTGTGATCGTTACAGGCACATTGCACTTGTTCTGTGTTGATTGTCTGTAGTTACTAACTGCATGTTGACACAGAAACAAACATGCAGCTTAGAGTTGGTGAAATTTTTACGAGTAATAGTCTTTTATGGTTGGAAACTTCCTTGTGATGGGTGTGGGTTGATTGTTGACTAGTACGGTGATCTTGATCATGTTGATGGATGACCTGAAGTTCTCGTATGTGATACTCTGCGTTGTTTTTTTTTTTTTTCTTTGTAGTGGGTCTAGTTGTCTTCTATAGGTTGTGGGTTCATATACAGGAGAGGAGGTTGCTGCGTGTGGATCTCAAGACAGCCATCAAGTGGTATCTGCACAGAGAAAAAAAGAAAAACAGAGCAGTATTTTGTTGTAAAAGACTGCAACTAGGGTTGCACTAGGGTTCCTCTGTTCAGTCTGAGTCTGCTATTGTTGTTTCTTCTTTCCCTATTTCTTATTTATTTTATTTTGTGACACCTAAAGAACAGTGAGGATAAAGGGATGGACTAGTGGTTGGGGAAGGCCTATGAGGGAGTCTTCACCGCAGGGGTGGCCCCTGAAGCCTATTGCATTCAGATCTTCCCTGGGCTCCTCGTTAGTTCATGTGTCCTATCCTATCCCTGTAGGAGGGGGAACAACTTTACAGTGTGACACGTGGGTCCAGGTTTTCCTTCCCTGACACAACACTGCGGCTGCTGTAATCAACATCACTTGATATGGTCCGTGCCACTTAGGCTCTAACGGCTTGTTTCTGAATGACTTTATCATGACCCACTGGCCTGGGATGATTGTGTGTCCACCTTCTGGTGGAGTCTGCCAACACGACTCAACTCTCTCTCTGGCATTCTGTACTGCCTTAGTGAGGTTTTCCCAGTAAGTAATCAGGGCATCTGAGGCAATGTGTACATCAGCATTTCTAAGATCAATCACACCTGGCATTTGCATTGGCCTTCCAGTAATAATCTCATGAGGGCTTAGTCCTACTGATCTATTAGGTGACGCTCTCATACTACACAATACCGCTGGCAACGCTCGACCCATGGTACTCCTTCCTGATGCATTTTGCTTAGCCTGGTTTTAACTGTTCTGTTTGCTCGTTCAACCTGTCCTGATGCTTGAGGCCTGTATGGGCAGTGAAGATTCCACTTAATCTTCAACATTTTGGACACTTCCTTGACTACTTTTCCGGTGAAGTGCGTACCTTGATCTGAGTCAATGCAATCTGGTAATCCCCATCTGGGAATAAAATCCATGACAAGACATTTAGCAGTATGTGTGGCTGTAGCACGCCCTGTTGGATAAGCTTCTATCCATCTCGAGAACTTGTCTACTACTACTAAAACGTCAGTTTTTCCCTTACAAGGAGGCAACGATATGTAATCAACTTGCAGGTGACGAAATGGTCCTGGCGGAGCTGGGGTATGTGTTGCTGCTGTAGCTGTTGCTGGCACATCATTATTTTTCTGACATGTAACGCATCTTTTGGCTGTTTCAGTGGCTACATTTCTGAATTTTGGATTCCACCATTGATTTGAGAACCTGTGATTCATCGCTGCTGGACCACTGTGACCTAAATTGTGTATTTGTTGAGCCAAATACGGCAGCAATGATTCGGGAGCGACATACTTTCCCCCTTTGGTCCAGCAGCCAGATGAATCCACTGTGGCTCCTTTGTCTAACCATGTCCATGCTTCATATAGAGGAACATCTTTGTATAGATCAGTAATTGATTCAGGAGGTAGAATTTTATTCTGTGCTGTACTACCTGAACACACCTGTACAGTTGCATAGGAACAGGTCTGTTTAGCAGCTACATCAGCAAGAGCATTACCTTTAGCTTCCATAGTATTAGCTGTGAGATGTGCTTTCACTTTAATCACTGCTAATTTCTTTGGAAGTTTCATGGCAAACATTAGATCTTTTACTAATCCAGCATGCTTAATGGGGGTTCCAGCAGAAGTTAGAAACTGTCGTCTTTGCCATATAATACCAAAATCATGAACTACCCCAAAAGCATATCTAGAATCAGTGTAGATATTTGCAATTGATCCTGAAGCTAGCGTGCATGCTCTAGTTAAAGCTACTAGTTCTGCAGCTTGAGCTGAAAAATGATCTGGAAGACGACCTGAAGCTACCACTTCAGTGGTGGAAGTTACTGCATAACCTGCTCGTCTGTTACCTTCAATGACTTGAGCTGAACCATCAACAAACAACTCAAATTCTGCATTCTCTATGGGAGTTTCTTTTACTTCACTCATAGGTGCATATGTAAGCGTAACACAATCGTGAGTCATTTCTCCTTCATCCTCTAACACAATTTCAGTCATTGCAGACATCATACATGAGGACGGGTTCGTGACTGGCGCACGCTGTAAAACAATATTCGGGGCTGTGAGGGTTGTTAACCAATTTCCCCAACGAGAGGAGGTGACAGAGGTGACTTTTGCTTGATTCATTAGTGCGGACACTGCGTGAGGGCATCTTACATTTACAGTCTGTCCTAACACCATTCCTGATGAAGCCTGAAGAGCTAGATGAACTGCCTGCACTGCTCTAAGACATGGGCCCATGCCTTGAGCGACTATGTCCAGTTTACCAGAATAGTAATGAATTGGGTGTAAACTGCCCCCATGATCTTGCATTAGACATGCAGTCATAACGCCTAAGTGTTCATGGACATAAAGCACAAAGGGCATATCAGATTGTGCAATCCCTAATGCTGGTGCTTGACATAGTGCTCTCTTTAAATCATTGAAAGCTTTGAGATGAATTTCTGCCATACAAACAGTATCAGAATCTTTAACCTGGCCTTTCAACAAGTCATAGAGCGGCTGAGCAATCGAGGCATAGTCTTCAATCCAAGGTCTACAGTAACCTGCTGTTCCTAAAAAAGATCTAAGTGTTTTAATAGTGGTAGGTGGAGGTATGACTTTGACTGAAGCGGCTCGATCTTGTGTAATGGATCTATTTCCTGCACCAATTGTTTGACCCAGAAATGTGACTTGGTTTTTAGCAATTTGAGCTTTGTGAAAGCTGCATTTGTGTCCTTTTTTCTGCAAATAGTCCAACAATGCTGCCAATTCAGTTTGATGTACCTCATGATTTGTTGAGGCAACCAAAATATCATCAACATATTGAATCATAGTGGACTGTTTCACTGGACATTCTGGGTCACACAAATCACGTCTGACAGCCTGATGGTATATGGTTGGAGAGTTTTGAAATCCCTGTGGCAAACGTGTCCACTGGTATTGTTCATAGTCAACTGTAAAAGCTAACCATGTCTGGCTGTCAGAATGCAAGGGTACAGAAAAGAATCCATTAGACATATCAATTACAGAAAAAACCTTACAATCTAATGGTAAGCCATTACAAATTGTAGATGGGTCTGCTACTAGGGGGGTGATTTTATCAATGTGTTTATTGGCTACTCTGTAGTCTATGGTGAGTCTCCATGTTCCATTGGATTTCTTAATAGGCCATATGGGTGAGTTACAGGGGCTGTTGGTTTTAACTAGCACTCCTTGTTTCAGCAATTTTTCTACAATAGGTTTGATTCCTTGTATAGCTTCCTTACTGATCGGATATTGTTTGGTAACAGGGGGTGGAGTTCCTGTCAACTTGACTGGTTCTACGCCTGTCAAAAATCCACAATCATCTTTGTCTTTTGCCCAAATTGGATGATTCTGTAAGAAAGCATACTCAGGAGTGGTTGCATTATTGGTAGAAACTTGTGCTGAGGAAATTTGAATGCTAGCAGATTCTAAGGACACGTCTAAAGTTAGATGTACTTGTCTCAGTAGATCCATGCCTAGAATTGCACCTGTGTTTAATGGAGCACATAGCAATTTTGTAGTTAGAGTTTTTGGGCCTAATTGAATCTCTATGGGCGGGGTTTCATACAAGACAGAATCTTCACCTATTACACCAGTTAAACAAAGTTTAGTTTTCTTGTATGGGATGTTCAAATTTTTAGCTAATTTTGTAGGAATTACTGTAATTTCTGCACCTGTATCAAGCAAAAAGTCAATCTCTTTCTCTTGTATGCTACCCTTCACAAAAATCCTTTTGTCATTGTGATGGATCACAGGTGAAAGGTAGCTACTCACAGCCCCAACAATTAGTTTTTTTCCTGTTCTTGTTGTGCTCTTAGAAGAGCCTGAGCAAGCTGTCCTAAAGTTTCAGCAGACAATGATGGAACTACCTCAGGGTTGTAGGCGGGCTGAGAAGGAGCTGAATTATGCATAGCATTTCTTTTACTATCTTGCAACTTCTTCCTACACTCTTTCTCCCAATGTCCTAATTTTCCACAGTAGTTGCATTTGCTATCTCTTTTAGGCCATCTATTGTCTCGATTCGTTGTGCTAAACGTAGCTGCTGCAACTCTCACTTTTGCCTTAACATCAGCATCTCTTTCCCATGTAGTTAAACAGTCTAGGTTACTGCTGATAGTTCTGTTAGACCAAGATAGATCTAGGAATGGCAAGGCTTTTCTGTACTCAACTACAAGGCCATCTGCCCAGATGCGGACTAGTGGTCCTTTGCCTTCTAGCACACTTTCAGGATCATCGACTATTCCACTGTAAGTTACAGCTGACTGACAAAACCTTTCAGTGTATTCACTCACACTTTCTTCTTTCCTCTGCACACAGTTAGTAATTCTGGACCAGTCTATTTTGGGTCCCATGATATTCTTTAGAATTTTCAAAACACCTTCTCTTAAATCACTTTTATTGGCATGTTGCAGTTCAGAAGTAACAGCAGACTCAAAACTGTTGAATTCAGATTCAGTTAGAATGAGTGACATCAGCTGTGTGACTTCTGCCAAGGACATGTCGTAAAGGCGCATTTTGGTGATCAAAGCTCGTCTAAATTCAGAAAAATTTGTGCGTGCTGAGGGTAAGTTCTGAGATAGTCTCTCTATATCTTTAGGTCTTAGCGCTCTGGTAGTTTGTACTTGGACAACAGAGGCATTGGGAGGAGCACTTTCAATTTCCTCACTTCTCTTAGATTTCCTCTGAGCACCACATACCCTTACTGAGTCTACAGGCACATCATTTACAGATTGGATGGCTACATCTGTGTCAAAGAAGGCTTGTAAATCAGGATAATTCTTATTGGGCTGACTAACTTCCACATCCATTTTTTCTGCAGTTTTGTTGAGGTTCAATTTTTTTGTCAAAGAAGATACTCTAGAGCTCTTTGTTCTGTTCTTCTAGCTCTGAGTTACGCTGGGATTGTTCTGTACTAGAGCTAAACAATTTTGGCAGTAGATAATACCTTTCACATTGTTCTTGGATACATGCTCCAAGTACTTTTTTACACTCATCTACCGACCAAGTTTTGTCTGGATGGATCTCATATTTCTTAGCTAACTCTTGTCTGACTTTCTCAGTGACTATCAGGTTCATTTGGACTCCTAACAGTGATTTAAATTCGCTATCTGACCATAGAGGAGTAGCGAGACCAGCTTTTTCAGTCGTGGGAATCAGTCTAGGGTGCCTTTTAACCATGTTTGCTGATTTCTTTTGTTCACCAGAAAATCGCTGCTCTTAACCTCATCTACACAGCAGAGGATAGCCCCAATTCTTCTCTGAGGATACATCAAACTTCTTCCCTGCCTGGACAGAGGATAACCAATATTAGCACGTAATGCTAATCGTCCCTGATACCTGAAGCACAGAGGATAACCAATATTAGCACGTAATGCTAATCGTCCCTGATACCTGAAGCACAGAGGATAACGTTCATCTCTAAAATACAATTTCTTAGAGGATATCTTAGTTAACCAAACCCTACAGCTGTCTGTTAACTCTTCTCTGACGGCGCAGAGGATAACAAATTTTTACTGGTCTTTAAAGGTTCTTTTGAATAGAGTGACACTCACCAACCCTTGGTTTGTACAGAGAGATTCAGTCTGGAACAAAGTCAGATCTTTGTTTGTTTCAATCTGGATTCAGGTGAGGAGCTCTATCCGGGTCACGGCACCAAAACTGTTGGAAACTTTTCCTTCTTCGAAGCAGAGACCAGGAGACGTTGGGATATCGTTCAAGCAGAAGTTACTCTTTATTGAGGACTCGCATGCGCCGCTGTAGTCATCCAAGTCTGACTATAGCTCAGCACAGTGGAGTTTATACCCTTCAAGGGGATGTGATACATAGAGGTGGAGACAATCTAAACAAAGCATGCAAATGTAGTACAGGAATCAGCCGGTTGCCGGCGTCTCCTCAATCCTGATCTAATCAGCATAACAGTGCCATTCAAATGCATAGATGTTAATCCAATCAATTTGACAGTATGGCCCATACCTTCACATTATCATAGGGACAAAGGCACAGCTGTGCCTTGATCTTAGCAATCACCTTTAACTTGGGACCCTGCCCAATGCTCAGGAAGTGCGTAAAGACAAAAGTTGAATGTCTCAGACGCCTGGGCTATCTGAATTGACCTACTTAGAATGTCAGCATCTTCACCTTAAAATGTATTTATCATTTTATAAAATTTGTAATCCCACACTACCACTAGCTTTGGTAAGATGATGCATAATCTTTATAAACTATTGAATAATTAAACAGTTACTTTAACCACCACTAGCTTTGCTTAGATGATGCAGAATCTTTATAAAATATTGATTCACTAAACAATTATGTTAACTACCACTAGCTTTGGTTATATGATGCAGAATCTTTATAAACTATTGATTCATTAAACAGTTACTTTAACCAAAACTAGCTTTGGTTATATCATGCAGAATCTTTATAAACTATTGATTCATTGAACAGTTAGTTTAACTACCTCTAGCTTTGGTAATATGATGCAGAATCTTTATAAACTATTGATTCATTAAACAGTTACTTTAACCAAAACTAGCTTTGGTTATATCATGCAGAATCTTTATAAACTATTAATTCATTAAACAGTTACTTTAACCACAACTAGCTTTGGTAATATGATGCAGAATCTTTATAAACTGTTGATTCAATAAACAGTTCAAATACCATTAGTTTAGGTAAGATGATGTAGAATCTTTATGAACTGTTGATTCATTAAACAGTTAGTTTAACCACCGCTAGCTTTGGTTATATAATGCAGAATCTTTATAAACTATTGATTCACTAAACAATTATGTTAACTACCACTAGCTTTGGTTATATGATGCAGAATCTTTATAAACTATTGATTCATTAAACAGTTACTTTAACCAAAACTAGCTTTGGTTATATCATGCAGAATCTTTATAAACTATTGATTCATTGAACAGTTAGTTTAACTACCACTAGCTTTGGTTATGTGATGCAGAATCTTTATAAACTATTAATTCATTAAACAGTTACTTTAACCACAACTAGCTTTGGTAATATGATGCAGAATCTTTATAATCTATTGATTCATTAAACAGTTATGTGAACTACCACTAACTTTGGTAAAATGATGCAGAATCTTTATAAACTGTTGATTCAATAAACTAGTTCAAATACCATTAGTTTTAGGTAAGATGATGTAGAATCTTTATGAACTGTTGATTCATTAAACAGTTAGTTTAACCACCGCTAGCTTTGGTTATATAATGCAGAATCTTTATAAACTATATATTGATTCACTAAACAATTATGTTAACTACCACTAGCTTTGGTTATATCATGCAGAATCTTTATAAACTATTGATTCATTTAACAGTTACTTTAACCACAACCAGCTTTGGTAATATGATGCAGAATCTTTATAAAATTCATATTGATTCAATAAACAGTTCAAATACCATTAGTTTAGGTAAGATGATGTAGAATCTTTATAAACTGTTGATTCATTAAACAGTTACTTTAACCACAACTAGCTTTGGTAATATGATGCAGAATCTTTATAAACTATTGATTCACTAAACAATTATGTTAACTACCACTAGCTTTGGTTATATCATGCAGAATCTTTATAAACTATTGATTCATTTAACAGTTACTTTAACCACAACCAGCTTTGGTAATATGATGCAGAATCTTTATAATCAATTGATTCATTAAACAGTTATGTGAACTACCACTAACTTTGCTAAAATGATGTAGAATCTTTATAAACTGTTGATTCAATAAACAGTTTAAATACCATTAGTTTAGGTAAGATGATGTAGAATTTTTATAAACTATTGATTCATTAAACAGTTACTTTGACCACCACTAACTGTGGTAAAACGATGCAGAATCTTTATAATCTATTGATTCATTAAACAGTTAGTTTAACTATCACTAGCTTTGGTAAGATGATGCAGAATCTTTATAAACTGTTGATTCATTAAACAGTTAGTTTAACTACCACTAGCTTTGGTAAGATGATGTATAATCTGTATAAACTATTGATTCACTAAACAATTATGTTAACCACCGCTAGTTTTGGTTATATAATGCAGAATCTTTATAAACTATTGATTCACTAAACAATTATATTAACTACCACTAGCTTTGGTTATATAATGCAGAATCTTTATAAACTATTGATTCATTAAACAGTTAGTTTAACTACCACTAGCTTTCGTAAGATGATGCATAATCTTTTTAAACTATTGATTCATTAAACAGTTATGTGAACTACCACTAACTTTGGTAAAATGATGCAGAATCTTTATAAACTGTTGATTCAATAAACAGTTCAAATACCATTAGTTTAGGTAAGATGATGTAGAATCTTTATGAACTGTTGATTCATTAAACAGTTAGTTTAACCACCGCTAGCTTTGGTTATATAATGCAGAATCTTTATAAACTATTGATTCACTAAACAATTATGTTAACTACCACTAGCTTTGGTTATGTGATGCAGAATCTTTATAAACTATTGAATAATTAAACAGTTACTTTAACCACCACTAGCTTTGGTAATATGATGCAGAATCTTTATAAAATATTGATTCACTAAACAATTATGTTAACTACCACTAGCTTTCGTTATATCATGCAGAATCTTTATAAACTATTGATTCATTTAACAGTTATGTGAACTACCACTAACTTTGCTAAAATGATGTAGAATCTTTATAAACTTTTAATTCAATAAACAGTTTAAATACCATTAGTTTAGGTAAGATGATGTAGAATTTTTATAAACTATTGATTCATTAAACAGTTACTTTGACCACCACTAACTGTGGTAAAATGATGCAGAATCTTTATAAACTGTTGATTCATTAAACAGTTAGTTTAACTACCACTAGCTTTGGGAAGATGATGCAGAATCTTTATAAACTGTTGATTCATTAAACAGTTAGTTTAACTACCACTAGCTTTGGTAAGATGATGCAGAATCTTTATAAACTGTTGATTCAATAAACAGTTCAAATACCATTAGTTTAGGTAAGATGATGTAGAATCTTTATGAACTGTTGATTCATTAAACAGTTAGTTTAACCACCGCTAGCTTTGGTTATATAATGCAGAATCTTTATAAACTATTGATTCACTAAACAATTATGTTAACTACCACTAGCTTTGGTAAGATGATGCATAATCTTTATAAACTATTGAATAATTAAACAGTTACTTTAACCACCACTAACTTTGCTTAGATGATGCAGAATCTTTATAAAATATTGATTCACTAAACAATTATGTTAACTACCACTAGCTTTGGTTATATGATGCAGAATCTTTATAAACTATTGATTCATTAAACAGTTACTTTAACCAAAACTAGCTTTGGTTATATCATGCAGAATCTTTATAAACTATTGATTCATTGAACAGTTAGTTTAACTACCACTAGCTTTGGTTATGTGATGCAGAATCTTTATAAACTATTAATTCATTAAACAGTTACTTTAACCACAACTAGCTTTGGTAATATGATGCAGAATCTTTATAATCTATTGATTCATTAAACAGTTATGTGAACTACCACTAACTTTGGTAAAATGATGCAGAATCTTTATAAACTGTTGATTCAATTAACAGTTCAAATACCATTAGTTTAGGTAAGATGATGTAGAATCTTTATGAACTGTTGATTCATTAAACAGTTAGTTTAACCACCGCTAGCTTTGGTTATATAATGCAGAATCTTTATAAACTATTGATTCACTAAACAATTATGTTAACTACCACTAGCTTTGGTTATATCATGCAGAATCTTTATAAACTATTGATTCATTTAACAGTTACTTTAACCACAACCAGCTTTGGTAATATGATGCAGAATCTTTATAATCAATTGATTCATTAAACAGTTATGTGAACTACCACTAACTTTGCTAAAATGATGTAGAATCTTTATAAACTGTTGATTCAATAAACAGCTTAAATACCATTAGTTTAGGTAAGATGATGTAGAATTTTTATAAACTATTGATTCATTAAACAGTTACTTTGACCACCACTAACTGTGGTAAAACGATGCAGAATCTTTATAAACTGTTGATTCATTAAACAGTTAGGTTAACTACCACTAGCTTTGGGAAGATGATGCAGAATCTGTATAAACTGTTGATTCATTAAACAGTTAGTTTAACTATCACTAGCTTTGGTAAGATGATGCAAAATCTTTATAAACTGTTGATTCATTAAACAGTTAGTTTAACTACCACTAGCTTTGGTAAGATGATGTATAATCTGTATAAACTATTGATTCACTAAACAATTATGTTAACCACCGCTAGTTTTGGTTATATAATGCAGAATCTTTATAAACTATTGATTCACTAAACAATTATGTTAACTACCACTAGCTTTGGTTATATAATGCAGAATCTTTATAAACTATTAATTCATTAAACAGTTAGTTTAACAACAACTAGCTTTGTAATATGATGCATGACAACTACTTTGTAAATGATGTTGATTCAATAAACAGTTCAAATACCATTAGTTTAGGTAATGATGTAAATCTTTTGAACTGTTGATTCATTAAACAGTTAGTTTAACCACCGCTAGCTTTGGTTATATAATGCAGAATCTTTATAAACTATTGATTCACTAAACAATTATGTTCAACTACCACTAGTTTTGGTAAGATGATGTATAATCTTTATAAACTATTGAATAATTAAACAGTTAGTTTAACCACCACTAACTTTGCTTAGATGATGCAGAATCTTTATAAAATATTGATTCACTAAACAATTATGTTAACTACCACTAGCTTTGGTTATATGATGCAGAATCTTTATAAACTATTGATTCATTAAACAGTTACTTTAACCAAAACTAGCTTTGGTTATATCATGCAGAATCTTTATAAACTATTGATTCATTGAACAGTTAGTTTAACTACCACTAGCTTTGGTTATGTGATGCAGAATCTTTATAAACTATTAATTCATTAAACAGTTACTTTAACCACAACTAGCTTTGGTAATATGATGCAGAATCTTTATAATCTATTGATTCATTAAACAGTTATGTGAACTACCACTAACTTTGGTAATATGATGCAGAATCTTTATAAACTGTTGATTCAATAAACAGTTCAAATACCATTAGTTTAGGTAAGATGATGTAGAATCTTTATGAACTGTTGATTCATTAAACAGTTAGTTTAACCACCGCTAGCTTTGGTTATATAATGCAGAATCTTTATAAACTATTGATTCACTAAACAATTATGTTAACTACCACTAGCTTTGGTTATATATGCAGAATCTTTATAAACTATTGATTCATTTAACAGTTACTTTAACCACAACCAGCTTTGGTAATATGATGCAGAATTTTTCTTAATCAATTGATTCATTAAACAGTTATGTGAACTACCACTAACTTTGCTAAAATGATGTAGAATCTTTATAAACTGTTGATTCAATAAACAGTTTAAATACCATTAGTTTAGGTAAGATGATGTAGAATTTTTATAAACTATTGATTCATTAAACAGTTACTTTGACCACCACTAACTGTGGTAAAACGATGCAGAATCTTTATAAACTGTTGATTCATTAAACAGTTAGTTTAACTACCACTAGCTTTGGGAAGATGATGCAGAATCTGTATAAACTGTTGATTCATTAAACAGTTAGTTTAACTATCACTAGCTTTGGTAAGATGATGCAGAATCTTTATAAACTGTTGATTCATTAAACAGTTAGTTTAACTACCACTAGCTTTGGTAAGATGATGTATAATCTGTATAAACTATTGATTCACTAAACAATTATGTTAACCACCGCTAGTTTTGGTTATATAATGCAGAATCTTTATAAACTATTGATTCACTAAACAATTATGTTAACTACCACTAGCTTTGGTTATATAATGCAGAATCTTTATAAACTATTAATTCATTAAACAGTTACTTTAACCACAACTAGCTTTGGTAATATGATGCAGAATCTTTATAATCAATTGATTCATTAAACAGTTATGTGAACTACCACTAACTTTGGTAAAATGATGCAGAATCTTTATAAACTGTTGATTCAATAAACAGTTCAAATACCATTAGTTTAGGTAAGATGATGTAGAATCTTTATGAACTGTTGATTCATTAAACAGTTAGTTTAACCACCGCTAGCTTTGGTTATATAATGCTGAATCTTTATAAACTATTGATTCACTAAACAATTATGTTAACTACCACTAGCTTTGGTTATGTGATGCAGAATCTTTATAAACTATTGAATAATTAAACAGTTACTTTAACCACCACTAGCTTTGGTAATATGATGCAGAATCTTTATAAAATATTGATTCACTAAACAATTATGTTAACTACCACTAGCTTTCGTTATATCATGCAGAATCTTTATAAACTATTGATTCATTTAACAGTTATGTGAACTACCACTAACTTTGCTAAAATGATGTAGAATCTTTATAAACTGTTGATTCAATAAACAGTTTAAATAGCATTAGTTTAGGTAAGATGATGTAGAATTTTTATAAACTATTGATTCATTAAACAGTTACTTTGACCACCACTAACTGTGGTAAAATGATGCAGAATCTTTATAAACTGTTGATTCATTAAACAGTTAGTTTAACTACCACTAGCTTTGGGAAGATGATGCAGAATCTTTATAAACTGTTGATTCATTAAACAGTTAGTTTAACTACCACTAGCTTTGGTAAGATGATGCAGAATCTTTATAAACTGTTGATTCATTAAACAGTTAGTTTAACTACCACTAGCTATGGTAAGATGATGTATAATCTGTATAAACTATTGATTCACTAAACAATTATGTTAACCACCGCTAGTTTTGGTTATATAATGCAGAATCTTTATAAACTATTGATTCACTAAACAATTATGTTAACTACCACTAGCTTTGGTTATATAATGCAGAATCTTTATAAACTATTGATTCATTAAACAGTTAGTTTAACTACCACTAGCTTTCGTAAGATGATGCATAATCTTTTTAAACTATTGATTCACTAAACAATTATTTTAACTACCACTAGCTTTGGTTATATGATGCAGAATCTTTATAAACTATTGATTCATTAAAGAGTTAGTTTAACCACCGCTAGCGTTGGTTATATAATGCAAAATCTTTATAAACTATTGATTCACTAAACAATTATTTTAACTACCACTAGCTTTGGTTATATGATGCAGAATCTTTATAAACTATTGATTCATTAAATAGTTAGTTTAACCACCGCTAGCGTTGGTTATATAATGCAGAATCTCTATAAACTGTTGATTCATTAAACAGTTAGTTTAACTACCACTAGCTTTGGTAAGATGATGTATAATCTGTACAAACTATTGATTCATTAAACAGTTAGTTTAACCACCGCTAGCTTTGGTTATATAATGCAGAATCTTTATAAACTATTGATTCATTAAACAGTTAGTTTAACTACCACTAGCTTTGGTAAGATGATGCAGAATCTTTATAAACTATTAATTTACTAAACAATTATGTTAACCACATCTAGCTTTGGTTATATAATGCAGAATTTTTATAAACTATTGATTCATTAAACAGTTGTGTTAACTCCTTTAACTTTGGTAAAATGATGCAGAATCTTTATAATCTATTGATTCATTAAACAGTTACTTTAACATCCACTAAATTTGTTAAAATGATGCAGAATCTTTATAAACTGTTGATTCAATAAACAGTTTAAATAACATTAGTTTAGGTAACATGATGTAGAATCTTCTTAAACTTTTGATTCATTAAACAGTTAGTTTAACTACCACTAACCTTGGTAAAATGATGCAGAATCTTCATAAACTATTGATTCAATAAACAGTTAGTTTAATCACAAGTACCTTTGGTTAGATTATGCATAATGTTAATAAAATATAGTTTCATTAAACATTTACATTAACTACCACTAACTTTGATAAAATGATGCAGAGTCTTTATAAACTATTGATTCATTAAAACAGTTATGTTAACTACAACTAGTTTTTGTTATATGATGGAGAATCTTTATAAACTATTGATACATTAACCAGTTAGTTTAACCACCACTACCTTTGGTAAGATGATGCAGAATCTTTATAAACTATTGATTCATTAAACAGTTACTTTTACCACCACTAATTTTGGAAAAATGATGCAGAATCTTTATAAACTATTGATTCATTAAACAGTTATGTTATCTACCACTAGATTTGGTAAGATGATGCACAATCTTCATAATCTATTGATTCATTAAGCAGTTAGTTGAATCTATTAAATTTTAGTAAGATGATGCAGAATCTTTATAAATAATTGATTCATTAAACAGTTAGTTAACCACAACAAGCTTTAGTTCATTGTTATAGAATATTTATAAACTATAGATTCATTAAACATTTAGTTTAACCACCGCTGGCTTTGGTAAGATGATTCAGAATCTTAATGAACTATTGATTCATTAAACAGTTAGTTTAACCACCACTAGCTTTGGTTATATAATGCAGAATCTTTATAAACTTTTGATTTATTAACCAGTTAGTTTAACTCCATTAACTTTTCATAAAATGATGCAGAATCTTTATAACTATTGATTTTTTAAACAGTTAGATAACTATCATTATCTTTGGTCAAATGATGCATAATCTTTATAAACTATTTATTCATTAAACAGTTACTTTAACTACCACTAACTTTGTTAAAATAATGCAGAATATTTATAAACTTTTGATTCACTAAACATTTAATTTAATCACCACTAACTTTGGTAAGATGATATAGAATCTTCATTAACTATTGATTTATTATCCAGTTAGTTTAACCCCTACTAGCTTTGGTTGGATGATGCATAATCTTTATAAAATATTGATTTATTAAACAGTTATTTTTACTCCGTTAACTTTGGTAAGATGTTGCAGAATCTTTATAAACTATTGATTCATTAAACATTTAGTTTAACTACCACTAGGTTTCGTAAGATGATGCAGACTCTTTATAAACTATTGATTCATTAAACAGTTAGTTTAACCACCGCTAGCTTTGGTTATATAATGCAGAGTATGTATAAAATATTGATTCATTAAACAGTTATGTTAATGTAATGCCATGTAACTTTGGTAAGATGATGCAGAATCTTTATAATCTGTTGATTCAATAAAAAGTTACTTTAACCACCACTAGTTTTGGTAAGATGACATAGAATCTTTATAAACTATTGATTCATTAAACAGATAGTTTTACCACCACTAGTTTTGATTATATGATGCAGAATACCATTGTTTGAAATGAGGCTGGAATGAGCCTGGACTGTACCATTGATTGCCATGTAATTGGAATCCTGACTCTTTTTTACCCTGGACTCTACCATTGTTTGTATGAATTTATTTCTGTGTCTTTTCAGACAGTTTTTGTCTTTCTGGCATTATTTTCTCTTCACATGTCTCTTCATCTTCGTTGTTTGCTTTAATTCTCGTTATGGTGTGATGGCCAGAGTTTTCTTTCTTGACAGACAGTGTATTTCTCTTTGGCTGTCTCTTAGATGGTTGTAATCCTGATCTTTTTCCTTGATTATTTTTTTCTTGCATGAGATTGGAATCCTGACTCTTTTTGCCTGGACTCTACCATTGTTTGAAATGAGGCTGGAATGAGCCTGGACTGTACCATAGATTGCCATGTAATTGGAATCCTGACTCTTTTTTACCCTGGACTCTACCATTGTTTGTCATGAAGTTGTATTTCTGTGTCATTTCAGACAGTGTTTGTCTTTCTGGCATTATTTTTCTCTTCAGCATGTCTCTTCATCTTCGTTTGTCATGTGCTTTTTAATTCTCTTGTTTGAGAAGTTGAGATGGGCTAGGTGATGGCAACAAGAAGTTTGTCTTTCTTGACAGACAGCTTAAGGTGTATTTCCTTTTGCTGTGTACTCCCTATAGATGGTTGTAATCCTGACTCCTTTCCCTGGACTGTACCATTGCATGCCATGAGACTGGACTCCTGACTTCTTTTTAGCCTGGACTGTACCATTGTTTGCCATGAGATTGGAATCCTGACTCCTTTTTGCCTGGACTCTACCATTGTTTGAAATGAGGCTGGAATGAGCCTGGACTGTACCATTGATTGCCATGTAATTGGAATCCTGACTCTTTTTTACCCTGGACTCTACCATTGTTTGTCATGAAGTTGTATTTCTGTGTCTTTTCAGACAGTGTTTGTCTTTCTGGCATTATTTTGCTCTTCAGCATGTCTCTTCATCTTCGTTTGTCATGTGCTTTTTAATTCTCTTGTTTGAGAAGTTGAGATGGGCTAGGTGATGGCAACAAGAAGTTTGTCTTTCTTGACAGACAGCTTAAGGTGTATTTCTCTTTTGGCTGTACTCCCTATAGATGGTTGTAATTGACTCTTGTATTGCATGCCATGAGACTGGACTCCTGACTTCTTTTTAGCCTGGACTGTACCATTGCTTGCCATGAGATTGGAATCCTGACTCCTTTTTGCCTGGACTCTACCATTGTTTGAAATGAGGCTGGAATGAGCCTGGACTGTACCATTGATTGCCATGTAATTGGAATCCTGACTCTTTTTTTACCCTGGACTCTACCATTGTTTGTCATGAAGTTGTATTTCTGTGTCTTTTCAGACAGTGTTTGTCTTTCTGGCATTATTTTGCTCTTCAGCATGTCTCTTCATCTTCGTTTGTCATGTGCTTTTTAATTCTCTTGTTTGAGAAGTTGAGATGGGCTAGGTGATGGCAACAAGAAGTTTGTCTTTCTTGACAGACAGCTTAAGGTGTATTTCTCTTTTGGCTGTACTCCTTATAGATGGTTGTAATCCTGACTCCTTTCCCTGGACTGTACCATTGCATGCCATGAGACTGGACTCCTGACTTCTTTTTAGCCTGGACTGTACCATTGTTTGCCATGAGAATGGAATCCTGACTCCTTTTTGCCTGGACTCTACCATTGTTTGAAATGAGGCTGGAATGAGCCTGGACTGTACCATTGATTGCCATGTAATTGGAATCCTGACTCTTTTTTACCCTGGACTCTACCATTGTTTGTCATGAAGTTGTATTTCTGTGTCTTTTCAGACAGTGTTTGTCTTTCTGGCATTATTTTGCTCTTCAGCATGTCTCTTCATCTTCGTTTGTCATGTGCTTTTTAATTCTCGTTTGAGAAGTTGAGATGGGCTAGGTGATGGCAACGAGAAGTTTGTCTTTCTTGACAGACAGCTTATGGTGTATTTCTCTTTTGGCTGTACTCCCTATAGATGGTTGTAATCCTGACTCCTTTTTTCCTTGGACTGTACCATTGCTTGCCATGAGATTGGAATCCTGACTCCTTTTTGCCTGGACTCTATCATTGTTTGAAATGAGGCTGGAATGAGCCTGGACTGTACCATTGATTGCCATGTAATTGGAATCCTGACTCTTTTTTACCCTGGACTCTACCATTGTTTGTCATGAAGTTGTATTTCTGTGTCTTTTCAGACAGTGTTTGTCTTTCTGGCATTATTTTGCTCTTCAGCATGTCTCTTCATCTTCGTTTGTCATGTGCTTTTTAATTCTCTTGTTTGAGAAGTTGAGATGGGCTAGGTGATGGCAACAAGAAGTTTGTCTTTCTTGACAGACAGCTTAAGGAGTATTTCTCTTTTGGCTGTACTCCTTATAGATGGTTGTAATCCTGACTCCTTTCCCTGGACTGTACCATTGCATGCCATGAGACTGGACTCCTGACTTCTTTTTAGCCTGGACTGTACCATTGTTTGCCATGAGAATGGAATCCTGACTCCTTTTTGCCTGGACTCTACCATTGTTTGAAATGAGGCTGGAATGAGCCTGGACTGTACCATTGATTGCCATGTAATTGGAATCCTGACTCTTTTTTACCCTGGACTCTACCATTGTTTGTCATGAAGTTGTATTTCTGTGTCTTTTCAGACAGTGTTTGTCTTTCTGGCATTATTTTGCTCTTCAGCATGTCTCTTCATCTTCGTTTGTCATGTGCTTTTTAATTCTCTTGTTTGAGAAGTTGAGATGGGCTAGGTGATGGCACAAATGTCTTAATGTTGCAAAATTGGTGGTACATGGTAGACCTTTCCTCCCCCTTTTGAAAGTTTGTCTTTCTTGACAGACAGCTTATGGTGTATTTCTCTTTTGGCTGTACTCCCTATAGATGGTTGTAATCCTGACTCCTTCTTTCCATGGACTGTACCATTGCTTGCCATGAGATTGACTCCTGACTTCTTTTTAGCCTGGACTCTACCATTGTTTGCCATGAGATTGGAATCCTGACTCCTTTTTGCCTGGACTCTACCATTGTTTGAAATGAGGCTGGAATGAGCCTGGACTGTACCATTGATTGCCATGTAATTGGAATCCTGACTCTTTTTTACCCTGGACTCTACCATTGTTTGTCATGAAGTTGTATTTCTGTGTCTTTTCAGACAGTGTTTGTCTTTCTGGCATTATTTTGCTCTTCAGCATGTCTCTTCATCTTCGTTTGTCATGTGCTTTTTAATTCTCTTGTTTGAGAAGTTGAGATGGGCTAGGTGATGGCAACAAGAAGTTTGTCTTTCTTGACAGACAGCTTAAGGTGTATTTCTCTTTTGGCTGTACTCCTTATAGATGGTTGTAATCCTGACTCCTTTCCCTGGACTGTACCATTGCATGCCATGAGACTGGACTCCTGACTTCTTTTTAGCCTGGACTGTACCATTGTTTGCCATGAGAATGGAATCCTGACTCCTTTTTGCCTGGACTCTACCATTGTTTGAAATGAGGCTGGAATGAGCCTGGACTGTACCATTGATTGCCATGTAATTGGAATCCTGACTCTTTTTTACCCTGGACTCTACCATTGTTTGTCATGAAGTTGTATTTCTGTGTCTTTTCAGACAGTGTTTGTCTTTCTGGCATTATTTTGCTCTTCAGCATGTCTCTTCATCTTCGTTTGTCATGTGCTTTTTAATTCTCGTTTGAGAAGTTGAGATGGGCTAGGTGATGGCAACGAGAAGTTTGTCTTTCTTGACAGACAGCTTATGGTGTATTTCTCTTTTGGCTGTACTCCCTATAGATGGTTGTAATCCTGACTCCTTTTTTCCTTGGACTGTACCATTGCTTGCCATGAGATTGGAATCCTGACTCCTTTTTGCCTGGACTCTACCATTGTTTGAAATGAGGCTGGAATGAGCCTGGACTGTACCATTGATTGCCATGTAATTGGAATCCTGACTCTTTTTTACCCTGGACTCTACCATTGTTTGTCATGAAGTTGTATTTCTGTGTCTTTTCAGACAGTGTTTGTCTTTCTGGCATTATTTTGCTCTTCAGCATGTCTCTTCATCTTCGTTTGTCATGTGCTTTTTAATTCTCTTGTTTGAGAAGTTGAGATGGGCTAGGTGATGGCAACAAGAAGTTTGTCTTTCTTGACAGACAGCTTAAGGTGTATTTCTCTTTTGGCTGTACTCCTTATAGATGGTTGTAATCCTGACTCCTTTCCCTGGACTGTACCATTGCATGCCATGAGACTGGACTCCTGACTTCTTTTTAGCCTGGACTGTACCATTGTTTGCCATGAGAATGGAATCCTGACTCCTTTTTGCCTGGACTCTACCATTGTTTGAAATGAGGCTGGAATGAGCCTGGACTGTACCATTGATTGCCATGTAATTGGAATCCTGACTCTTTTTTACCCTGGACTCTACCATTGTTTGTCATGAAGTTGTATTTCTGTGTCTTTTCAGACAGTGTTTGTCTTTCTGGCATTATTTTGCTCTTCAGCATGTCTCTTCATCTTCGTTTGTCATGTGCTTTTTAATTCTCGTTTGAGAAGTTGAGATGGGCTAGGTGATGGCAACAAGAAGTTTGTCTTTCTTGACAGACAGCTTAAGGTGTATTTCTCTTTTGGCTGTACTCCTTATAGATGGTTGTAATCCTGACTCCTTTTCCCTGGACTGTACCATTGCATGCCATGAGACTGGACTCCTGACTTCTTTTAGCCTGGACTCTACCATTGTTTGCCATGAGAATGGAATCCTGACTCCTTTTTGCCTGGACTCTACCATTGTTTGAAATGAGGCTGGAATGAGCCTGGACTGTACCATTGATTGCCATGTAATTGGAATCCTGACTCTTTTTTACCCTGGACTCTACCATTGTTTGTCATGAAGTTGTATTTCTGTGTCTTTTCAGACAGTGTTTGTCTTTCTGGCATTATTTTGCTCTTCAGCATGTCTCTTCATCTTCGTTTGTCATGTGCTTTTTAATTCTCTTGTTTGAGAAGTTGAGATGGGCTAGGTGATGGCAACAAGAATTCTTAATTTGCAAAATTGGTGGTACAGTGGTAGACCTTTGCCTGCCATCAGAGGACCGGGTTGATTCCCAACTTTTTTCATATTTTTTCATTCTGACCTCCCTTTTTTTTGAAAGTTTGTCTTTCTTGACAGACAGCTTAAGGTGTATTTCTCTTTTGGCTGTACTCCCTATAGATGGTTGTAATCCTGACTCCTTCTTTCCATGGACTGTACCATTGCATGCCATGAGATTGGACTCCTGACTTCTTTTTAGCCTGGACTGTACCATTGTTTGCCATGAGATTGGAATCCTGACTCCTTTTTGCCTGGACTCTACCATTGTTTGAAATGAGGCTGGAATGAGCCTGGACTGTACCATTGATTGCCATGTAATTGGAATCCTGACTCTTTTTTACCCTGGACTCTACCATTGTTTGTCATGAAGTTGTATTTCTGTGTCTTTTCAGACAGTGTTTGTCTTTCTGGCATTATTTTGCTCTTCAGCATGTCTCTTCATCTTCGTTTGTCATGTGCTTTTTAATTCTCTTGTTTGAGAAGTTGAGATGGGCTAGGTGATGGCAACAAGAAGTTTGTCTTTCTTGACAGACAGCTTAAGGTGTATTTCTCTTTTGGCTGTACTCCTTATAGATGGTTGTAATCCTGACTCCTTTTCCCTGGACTGTACCATTGCATGCCATGAGACTGGACCCTGACTTCTTTTTAGCCTGGACTGTACCATTGTTTGCCATGAGATTGGAATACTGACTCCTTTTTGCCTGGACTCTACCATTGTTTGAAATGAGGCTGGAATGAGCCTGGACTGTACCATTGATTGCCATGTAATTGGAATCCTGACTCTTTTTTACCCTGGACTCTACCATTGTTTGTCATGAAGTTGTATTTCTGTGTCTTTTCAGACAGTGTTTGTCTTTCTGGCATTATTTTGCTCTTCAGCATGTCTCTTCATCTTCGTTTGTCATGTGCTTTTTAATTCTCTTGTTTGAGAAGTTGAGATGGGCTAGGTGATGGCAACAAGAAGTTTGTCTTTCTTGACAGACAGCTTAAGGTGTATTTCTCTTTTGGCTGTACTCCTTATAGATGGTTGTAATCCTGACTCCTTTCCCTGGACTGTACCATTGCATGCCATGAGACTGGACTCCTGACTTCTTTTTAGCCTGGACTGTTCCATTGTTTGCCATGAGATTGGAATCCTGACTCCTTTTTGCCTGGACTCTACCATTGTTTGAAATGAGGCTGGAATGAGCCTGGACTGTACCATTGATTGCCATGTAATTGGAATCCTGACTCTTTTTTACCCTGGACTCTACCATTGTTTGTCATGAAGTTGTATTTCTGTGTCTTTTCAGACAGTGTTTGTCTTTCTGGCATTATTTTGCTCTTCAGCATGTCTCTTCATCTTCGTTTGTCATGTGCTTTTTAATTCTCTTGTTTGAGAAGTTGAGATGGGCTAGGTGATGGCAACGAGAATGTCTTTAATGTATGAATTGGTGGTACAGTGGTAGACCTTTCGCCTGCCATGCAGGAGGACCGGGGTTCGATTCCCAGCTAGGGCAACAAAAATGTTTTTTTTTTTTCTATGATTGTTAATTCAGCAGATTATGCCTGGAAGTTAACCAGGTCCCTTTATTTTTTTGATAAGTTTGTCTTTCTTGACAGACAGCTTAAGGTGTATTTCTCTTTTGGCTGTACTCCCTATAGATGGTTGTAATCCTGACTCCTTTCCTTGGACTGTACCATTGCTTGCCATGAGACTGGACTCCTGACTTCTTTTTAGCCTGGACTCTACCATTGTTTGCCATGAGATTGGAATCCTGACTCCTTTTTGCCTGGACTCTACCATTGTTTGAAATGAGGCTGGAATGAGCCTGGACTGTACCATTGATTGCCATGTAATTGGAATCCTGACTCTTTTTTACCCTGGACTCTACCATTGTTTGTCATGAAGTTGTATTTCTGTGTCTTTTCAGACAGTGTTTGTCTTTCTGGCATTATTTTGCTCTTCAGCATGTCTCTTCATCTTCGTTTGTCATGTGCTTTTTAATTCTCTTGTTTGAGAAGTTGAGATGGGCTAGGTGATGGCAACAAGAAGTTTGTCTTTCTTGACAGACAGCTTAAGGTGTATTTCTCTTTTGGCTGTACTCCTTATAGATGGTTGTAATCCTGACTCCTTTCCCTGGACTGTACCATTGCATGCCATGAGACTGGACTCCTGACTTCTTTTTAGCCTGGACTGTACCATTGTTTGCCATGAGAATGGAATCCTGACTCCTTTTTGCCTGGACTCTACCATTGTTTGAAATGAGGCTGGAATGAGCCTGGACTGTACCATTGATTGCCATGTAATTGGAATCCTGACTCTTTTTTACCCTGGACTCTACCATTGTTTGTCATGAAGTTGTATTTCTGTGTCTTTTCAGACAGTGTTTGTCTTTCTGGCATTATTTTGCTCTTCAGCATGTCTCTTCATCTTCGTTTGTCATGTGCTTTTTAATTCTCTTGTTTGAGAAGTTGAGATGGGCTAGGTGATGGCAACAAGAAGTTTGTCTTTCTTGACAGACAGCTTAAGGTGTATTTCTCTTTTGGCTGTACTCCCTATAGATGGTTGTAATCCTGACTCCTTTCCCTGGACTGTACCATTGCATGCCATGAGACTGGACTCCTGACTTCTTTTTAGCCTGGACTGTACCATTGTTTGCCATGAGATTGGAATCCTGACTCCTTTTTGCCTGGACTCTACCATTGTTTGAAATGAGGCTGGAATGAGCCTGGACTGTACCATTGATTGCCATGTAATTGGAATCCTGACTCTTTTTTACCCTGGACTCTACCATTGTTTGTCATGAAGTTGTATTTCTGTGTCTTTTCAGACAGTGTTTGTCTTTCTGGCATTATTTTGCTCTTCAGCATGTCTCTTCATCTTCGTTTGTCATGTGCTTTTTAATTCTCTTGTTTGAGAAGTTGAGATGGGTTAGGTGATGGCAACGAGAATGTCTTCATTTTGCAAGAATGCCTGCCATGCAGGAGGACCGGGGTTCGATTCCCAGCTATGGCAACAAAAATGTTTTTTTATGATTGTTAATTCAGCAGATTATGCCTGGAAGTTAACCAGGTCCCTATTTTTTTGATAAGTTTGTCTTTCTTGACAGACAGCTTAAGGTGTATTTTCTTTTGGCTGTACTCCCTATAGATGGTTGTAATCCTGACTCTTCTTTCCTTGGACTGTACCATTGCTTGCCATGAGACTGGACTCCTGACTTCTTTTTAGCCTGGACTCTACCATTGTTTGCCATGAGATTGGAATCCTGACTCCTTTTTGCCTGGACTCTACCATTGTTTGAAATGAGGCTGGAATGAGCCTGGACTGTACCATTGATTGCCATGTAATTGGAATCCTGACTCTTTTTACCCTGGACTCTACCATTGTTTGTCATGAAGTTGTATTTCTGTGTCTTTTCAGACAGTGTTTGTCTTTCTGGCATTATTTTGCTCTTCAGCATGTCTCTTCATCTTCGTTTGTCATGTGCTTTTTAATTCTCTTGTTTGAGAAGTTGAGATGGGCTAGGTGATGGCAACAAGAAGTTTGTCTTTCTTGACAGACAGCTTAAGGTGTATTTCTCTTTTGGCTGTACTCCTTATAGATGGTTGTAATCCTGACTCCTTTTCCCTGGACTGTACCATTGCATGCCATGAGACTGGACTCCTGACTTCTTTTTAGCCTGGACTGTACCATTGATTGCCATGTAATTGGAATCCTGACTCTTTTTTACCCTGGACTCTACCATTGTTTGAAATGAGGCTGGAATGAGCCTGGACTGTACCATTGATTGCCATGTAATTGGAATCCTGACTCTTTTTTACCCTGGACTCTACCATTGTTTGTCACGAAGTTGTATTTCTGTGTCTTTTCAGACAGTGTTTGTCTTTCTGGCATTATTTTGCTCTTCAGCATGTCTCTTCATCTTCGTTTGTCATGTGCTTTTTAATTCTCTTGTTTGAGAAGTTGAGATGGGCTAGGTGATGGCAACAAGAAGTTTGTCTTTCTTGACAGACAGCTTAAGGTGTATTTCTCTTTGGCTGTACTCCCTATAGATGGTTGTAATCCTGACTCCTTTCCCTGGACTGTACCATTGCATGCCATGAGACTGGACTCCTGACTTCTTTTTAGCCTGGACTGTACCATTGTTTGCCATGAGATTGGAATCCTGACTCCTTTTTGCCTGGACTCTACCATTGTTTGAAATGAGGCTGGAATGAGCCTGGACTGTACCATTGATTGCCATGTAATTGGAATCCTGACTCTTTTTTACCCTGGACTCTACCATTGTTTGTCATGAAGTTGTATTTCTGTGTCTTTTCAGACAGTGTTTGTCTTTCTGGCATTATTTTGCTCTTCAGCATGTCTCTTCATCTTCGTTTGTCATGTGCTTTTTAATTCTCTTGTTTGAGAAGTTGAGATGGGCTAGGTGATGGCAACGAGAATGTCTTAATGTCGAAGAATTGGTGGTACAGTGGTAGACCTTTCGCCTGCCATGCAGGAGGACCGGGGTTCGATTCCCAGCTAGGGCAACAAAAATGTTTTTTTGATGATTGTTAATTCAGCAGATTATGCCTGGAAGTTAACCAGGTTCCCTTTTTTTTTGATAAGTTTGTCTTTCTTGACAGACAGCTTAAGGTGTATTTCTCTTTGGCTGTACTCCCTATAGATGGTTGTAATCCTGACTCTCTTTCCTTGGACTGTACCATTGCTTGCCATGAGACTGGACTCCTGACTTCTTTTTTAGCCTGGACTCTACCATTGTTTGCCATGAGATTGGAATACTGACTCCTTTTTGCCTGGACTCTACCATTGTTTGAAATGAGGCTGGAATGAGCCTGGACTGTACCATTGATTGCCATGTAATTGGAATCCTGACTCTTTTTTGCCCTGGACTCTACCATTGTTTGTCATGAAGTTGTATTTCTGTGTCTTTTCAGACAGTGTTTGTCTTTCTGGCATTATTTTGCTCTTCAGCATGTCTCTTCATCTTCGTTTGTCATGTGCTTTTTAATTCTCTTGTTTGAGAAGTTGAGATGGGCTAGGTGATGGCAACAAGAAGTTTGTCTTTCTTGACAGACAGCTTAAGGTGTATTTCTCTTTTGGCTGTACTCCTTATAGATGGTTGTAATCCTGACTCCTATCCCTGGACTGTACCATTGCATGCCATGAGACTGGACTCCTGACTTCTTTTTAGCCTGGACTGTACCATTGTTTGCCATGAGATTGGAATACTGACTCCTTTTTGCCTGGACTCTACCATTGTTTGAAATGAGGCTGGAATGAGCCTGGACTGTACCATTGATTGCCATGTAATTGGAATCCTGACTCTGTTTTACCCTGGACTCTACCATTGTTTGTCATGAAGTTGTATTTCTGTGTGTTTTCAGACAGTGTTTGTCTTTCTGGCATTATTTTGCTCTTCAGCATGTCTCTTCATCTTCGTTTGTCATGTGCTTTTTAATTCTCTTGTTTGAGAAGTTGAGATGGGCTAGGTGATGGCAACGAGAAGTTTGTCTTTCTTGACAGACAGCTTAAGGTGTATTTCTCTTTGGCTGTACTCCCTATAGATGGTTGTAATCCTGACTCCTTTCCCTGGACTGTACCATTGCATGCCATGAGACTGGACTCCTGACTTCTTTTTAGCCTGGACTGTACCATTGTTTGCCATGAGATTGGAATCCTGACTCCTTTTTGCCTGGACTCTACCATTGTTTGAAATGAGGCTGGAATGAGCCTGGACTGTACCATTGATTGCCATGTAATTGGAATCCTGACTCTTTTTTACCCTGGACTCTACCATTGTTTGTCATGAAGTTGTATTTCTGTGTCTTTTCAGACAGTGTTTGTCTTTCTGGCATTATTTTGCTCTTCAGCATGTCTCTTCATCTTCGTTTGTCATGTGCTTTTTAATTCTCTTGTTTGAGAAGTTGAGATGGGCTAGGTGATGGCAACGAGAATGTCTTAATGTCGCAAGAATTGGTGGTACAGTGGTAGAACTTTCGCCCTGCCATGCAGGAGGACCGGGGTTCGATTCCCAGCTAGGGCAACAAAAATGTTTTTTTTGATGATTGTTGATTCAGCAGATTATGCCTGGAAGTTAACCAGGTCCCTATTTTTTTGATAAGTTTGTCTTTCTTGACAGACAGCTTAAGGTGTATTTCTCTTTTGGCTGTACTCCCTATAGATGGTTGTAATCCTGACTCCTTTCCATGGACTGTACCATTGCTTGCCATGAGACTGGACTCCTGACTTCTTTTTTAGCCTGGACTCTACCATTGTTTGCCATGAGATTGGAATCCTGACTCCTTTTTGCCTGGACTCTACCATTGTTTGAAATGAGGCTGGAATGAGCCTGGACTGTACCATTGATTGCCATGTAATTGGAATCCTGACTCTTTTTTACCCTGGACTCTACCATTGTTTGTCATGAAGTTGTATTTCTGTGTCTTTTCAGACAGTGTTTGTCTTTCTGGCATTATTTTGCTCTTCAGCATGTCTCTTCATCTTCGTTTGTCATGTGCTTTTTAATTCTCTTGTTTGAGAAGTTGAGATGGGCTAGGTGATGGCAACAAGAAGTTTGTCTTTCTTGACAGACAGCTTAAGGTGTATTTCTCTTTGGCTGTACTCCTTATAGATGGTTGTAATCCTGACTCCTTTCCCTGGACTGTACCATTGCATGCCATGAGACTGGACTCCTGACTTCTTTTTAGCCTGGACTGTACCATTGTTTGCCATGAGAATGGAATCCTGACTCCTTTTTGCCTGGACTCTACCATTGTTTGAAATGAGGCTGGAATGAGCCTGGACTGTACCATTGATTGCCATGTAATTGGAATCCTGACTCTTTTTTACCCTGGACTCTACCATTGTTTGTCATGAAGTTGTATTTCTGTGTCTTTTCAGACAGTGTTTGTCTTTCTGGCATTATTTTGCTCTTCAGCATGTCTCTTCATCTTCGTTTGTCATGTGCTTTTTAATTCTCTTGTTTGAGAAGTTGAGATGGGCTAGGTGATGGCAACAAGAAGTTTGTCTTTCTTGACAGACAGCTTAAGGTGTATTTCTCTTTTGGCTGTACTCCTTATAGATGGTTGTAATCCTGACTCCTTTCCCTGGACTGTACCATTGCATGCCATGAGACTGGACTCCTGACTTCTTTTTAGCCTGGACTGTACCATTGTTTGCCATGAGAATGGAATCCTGACTCCTTTTTGCCTGGACTCTACCATTGTTTGAAATGAGGCTGGAATGAGCCTGGACTGTACCATTGATTGCCATGTAATTGGAATCCTGACTCTTTTTTACCCTGGACTCTACCATTGTTTGTCATGAAGTTGTATTTCTGTGTCTTTTCAGACAGTGTTTGTCTTTCTGGCATTATTTTGCTCTTCAGCATGTCTCTTCATCTTCGTTTGTCATGTGTTTTTAATTCTCTTGTTTGAGAAGTTGAGATGGGCTAGGTGATGGCAACAAGAAGTTTGTCTTTCTCGCCAGACATGCTTAAGTGGTAGTACTTTCGCCTGGCAGGAGACCGGGTTCGCTTCAGCTGGTGCAAAAATGACTTTTTTTCCTGATTGTTACCATTCAGCAGATTATGCCTGGAGTTAACAGGTTCCTGACTTTTTTTGCCTGAGTCTGTCTTTCTTGAGCCATGAGAATGGAATCCTGACTCTTTTTTGCCTGGTACTCCTACCATTGTTTGTAATGAGGCTGGAATGAGCCTGGACTGTACCATTGATTGCCATGAAATTGGAATCCTGACTCTTTTTTTACCCTGGACTCTACCATTGTTTGTCATGAAGTTGTATTTCTGTGTCTTTTCAGACAGTGTTTGTCTTTCTGGCATTATTTTGCTCTTCAGCATGTCTCTTCATCTTCGTTTGTCATGTACTTTTTAATTCTCTTGTTTGAGAAGTTGAGATGGGCTAGGTGATGGCAACGAGAATCTCTTAATGTCGTAAGAATTGGTGGTACAGTGGTAGAACTTTCGCCTGCCATGCAGGAGGACCGGGGTTCGATTCCCAGCGAGGGCAACAAAATGTTTTTTTGATGATTGTTGATTCAGCAGATTATGCATGGAAGTTAATCAGGTTCCTATTTTTTTGATAAGTTTGTCTTTCTTTGACAGACAGCTTAAGGTGTATTTCTCTTTGGCTGTACTCCCTATAGATGGTTGTAATCCTGACTCCTTCTTTCCTTGGACTGTACCATTGCATGCCATGAGACTGGACTCCTGACTTCTTTTTAGCCTGGACTCTACCATTGTTTGCCATGAGAATGGAATCCTGACTCCTTTTGCCTGGCCTCTACCATTTTTAAAAAGGGGGGGGAAAAAGGCGGAAAAAAAATATTTTTTTGATTGCCATTATTTTGTTTTTTTTTCCCTGGACTCTACCATTGTTTGTCATGAAGTTGTATTTCTGTGTCTTTTCAGACAGTGTTTGTCTTTCTGGCATTATTTTGCTCTTCAGCATGTCTCTTCATCTTCGTTTGTCATGTGCTTTTTAATTCTCTTGTTTGAGAAGTTGAGATGGGCTAGGTGATGGCAACAAGAAGTTTGTCTTTCTTGACAGACAGCTTAAGGTGTATTTCTCTTTGGCTGTACTCCCTATAGATGGTTGTAATCCTGACTCTTCTTTCCTTGGACTGTACCATTGCTTGCCATGAGACTGGACTCCTGACTCTTTTTAGCCTGGACTCTACCATTGTTTGCCATGAGATTGGAATCCTGACTCCTTTTTGCCTGGACTCTACCATTGTTTGAAATGAGGCTGGAATGAGCCTGGACTGTACCATTGATTGCCATGTAATTGGAATCCTGACTCTTTTTTTACCCTGGACTCTACCATTGTTTGTCATGAAGTTGTATTTCTGTGTCTTTTCAGACAGTGTTTGTCTTTCTGGCATTATTTTGCTCTTCAGCATGTCTCTTCATCTTCGTTTGTCATGTGCTTTTTAATTCTCTTGTTTGAGAAGTTGAGATGGGCTAGGTGATGGCAACAAGAAGTTTGTCTTTCTTGACAGACAGCTTAAGGTGTATTTCTCTTTGGCTGTACTCCTTATAGATGGTTGTAATCCTGACTCCTTTCCCTGGACTGTACCATTGCATGCCATGAGACTGGACTCCTGACTTCTTTTTAGCCTGGACTGTACCATTGTTTGCCATGAGAATGGAATCCTGACTCCTTTTTGCCTGGACTCTACCATTGTTTGAAATGAGGCTGGAATGAGCCTGGACTGTACCATTGATTGCCATGTAATTGGAATCCTGACCTTTTTTACCCTGGACTCTACCATTGTTTGTCATGAAGTTGTATTTCTGTGTCTTTTCAGACAGTGTTTGTCTTTCTGGCATTATTTTGCTCTTCAGCATGTCTCTTCATCTTCGTTTGTCATGTGCTTTTTAATTCTCTTGTTTGAGAAGTTGAGATGGGCTAGGTGATGGCAACGAAATGTCTTAATGGTTGCAAGAATTGGTGGTTTACGTGGTATTGAACTTTCGCCTTTATTTGCTTCATGCAGGAGGACCGGGTTCTGATTCCCCGCTAGGGCAACAAAAATGTTTTTTTGATGATTGTTGATTCAGCAGATTATGTGGAAGTTAATCAGGTTCCTATTTTTTTGATAAGTTTGTCTTTCTTGACAGACAGCTTAAGGTGTATTTCTTTGGCTGTACTCCCTATAGATGGTTGTAATCCTGACTCTTCTGGTGATTAAGCAAGAGAGGATCCTTTCTTTCCCTGATTAAATTTTGCCTGGGACTGTACCATTGTTTGCCATGAGAATGGAATCCTGACTCTTTTTTGCCTGGACTCTACCATTGTTTGAAATGAGGCTGGAATGAGCCTGACTGTACCATTGATTGCCATGTAATTGGAATCCTGACTCTTTTTTCCCTGGACTCTACCATTGTTTGTCATGAAGTTGTATTTCTGTGTCTTTTCAGACAGTGTTTGTCTTTCTGGCATTATTTTGCTCTTCAGCATGTCTCTTCATCTTCGTTTGTCATGTGCTTTTTAATTCTCTTGTTTGAGAAGTTGAGATGGGCTAGGTGATGGCAACAAGAAGTTTGTCTTTCTTGACAGACAGCTTAAGGTGTATTTTCTTTGGCTGTACTCCCTATAGATGGTTGTAATCCTGACTCCTTCTTTCCTTGGACTGTACCATTGCATGCCATGAGACTGGACTCCTGACTTCTTTTTAGCCTGGACTGTACCATTGTTTGCCATGAGAATGGAATCCTGACTCCTTTTTGCCTGGACTCTACCATTGTTTGAAATGAGGCTGGAATGAGCCTGGACTGTACCATTGATTGCCATGTAATTGGAATCCTGACTCTTTTTTACCCTGGACTCTACCATTGTTTGTCATGAAGTTGTATTTCTGTGTCTTTTCAGACAGTGTTTGTCTTTCTGGCATTATTTTGCTCTTCAGCATGTCTCTTCATCTTCGTTTGTCATGTGCTTTTTAATTCTCTTGTTTGAGAAGTTGAGTGGGTATGGGCTAGGTGATGGCAACAAGAAGTTTGTCTTTCTTGACAGACAGCTTAAGGTGTATTTTCTTTGGCTGTACTCCCTATAGATGGTTGTAATCCTGACTCCCTTTCCCTGGACTGTACCATTGCATGCCATGAGACTGGACTCCTGACTTCTTTTTAGCCTGGACTGTACCATTGTTTGCCATGAGAATGGAATCCTGACTCCTTTTTGCCTGGACTCTACCATTGTTTGAAATGAGGCTGGAATGAGCCTGGACTGTACCATTGATTGCCATGTAATTGGAATCCTGACTCTTTTTTACCCTGGACTCTACCATTGTTTGTCATGAAGTTGTATTTCTGTGTCTTTTCAGACAGTGTTTGTCTTTCTGGCATTATTTTGCTCTTCAGCATGTCTCTTCATCTTCGTTTGTCATGTGCTTTTTAATTCTCTTGTTTGAGAAGTTGAGATGGGCTAGGTGATGGCAACGAGAATGTCTTAATGTCGAAGAATTGGTGGTACAGTGGTTAGAACTTTCGCCTGCCATGCAGGAGACCGGGTTTTCTGATTCCCAGCTAGGGTAATAAAAATATTTTTTTTTTGATAATTGTTGATTCAGCAGATTATGCATTTGAAGTTTATATTCAGGTTCCTATTTTTTTGATAAGTTTGTCTTTCTTGACAGACAGCTTAAGGTGTATTTCTTTGGCTGTACTCCCTATAGATGGTTGTAATCCTGACTCCTCTTTCCCTGGACTGTACCATTGCATGCCATGAGACTGACTCCTGACTTCTTTTTTAGCCTGGACTCTACCATTGTTTGCCATGAGAATGGAATCCTGACTCCTTTTTGCCTGGACTCTACCATTGTTTGAAATGAGGCTGGAATGAGCCTGGACTGTACCATTGATTGCCATGTAATTGGAATCCTGACTCTTTTTTTACCCTGGACTCTACCATTGTTTGTCATGAAGTTGTATTTCTGTGTCTTTTCAGACAGTGTTTGTCTTTCTGGCATTATTTTGCTCTTCAGCATGTCTCTTCATCTTCGCTTGTCATGTGCTTTTTAATTCTCTTGTTTGAGAAGTTGAGATGGGCTAGGTGATGGCAATAAGAATGTTTTTATTTAAAAATTGGTGGTAATTTAAAATTTTTTTATATAGATGGTTTTTTGATTTTTAGTTGAATATATTGTTTTTTTATATTTTGTTATTATAATTTTATGTTGAATTAATTGTTTATTTTTGATAAGTTTGTCTTTCTTGACAGACAGCTTAGAGGGTGTATTCTCTTTGGCTGTACTCCCTATAGATGGTTGTAATCCTGACTTCTTTCCCTGGACTGTACCATTGCATGCCATGAGACTGGACTCCTGACTTCTTTTTAGCCTGGACTGTACCATTGTTTGCCATGAGAATGGAATCCTGACTCCTTTTTGCCTGGACTCTACCATTGTTTGAAATGAGGCTGGAATGAGCCTCTGACTGTACCATTGATTGTTAATGTAATTGGAATCCTGACTTTTTTTTACCTTGACTCTACTATTGTTTTTGTCATGAAGTTGTATTTCTGTGTCTTTTCAGACAGTGTTTGTCTTTCTGGACTTTATTTTGTTTTTTCAGATTTTCTCTTCGTTTGTTGTGTTTTAATTATTTATCTTGATCTACTTATTTGTTTGAAATGAGGTGGTAATGAGCCTAGAATGTACCATTGATTGCCATGTAATTGGAATCCTGACTCTTTTTTACCCTGGACTCTACCATTGTTTGTCATGAAGTTGTATTTCTGTGTCTTTTCAGACAGTGTTTGTTTTTCTGGCATTATTTTGCTCTTCAGCATGTCTCTTCATCTTCGTTTGTCATGTGCTTTTTAATTCTCTTGTTTGAGAAGTTGAGATGGGCTAGGTGATGGCAACAAGAAGTTTGTCTTTCTTGACAGACAGCTTAAGGTGTATTTCTCTTTGGCTGTACTCCCTATAGATGGTTGTAATCCTGACTCCTTCTTCCCTTGGACTGTACCATTGCATGCCATGAGACTGACTCCTGACTTCTTTTTAGCCTGGACTGTACCATTGTTTGCCATGAGAATGGAATCCTGACTCCTTTTTTGCCTGGACTCTACCATTGTTTGAAATGAGGCTGGAATGAGCCTGGACTGTACCATTGATTGCCATGTAATTGGAATCCTGACTCTTTTTTACCCTGGACTCTACCATTGTTTGTCATGAAGTTGTATTTCTGTGTCTTTTCAGACAGTGTTTGTCTTTCTGGCATTATTTTGCTCTTCAGCATGTCTCTTCATCTTCGCTTGTCATGTGCTTTTTAATTCTCTTGTTTGAGAAGTTGAGATGGGCTAGGTGATGGCAACGAGAATGTTCTTTAATGTTTGCAAGATATTTGGTGGGTACAATGGTAGAACTTTCCGCCTGCCATGCAGGAGAACCGGGGTTTGATTCCCCAGCTTAGGTAAACAATAAATAAAATATTTTTTTGATGATTTGTTGATTCAGCAGATTATGCCTGGAAGTTAATCAGGTTTCCTATTTTTTTTGATAAGTTTGTCTTTCTTGACAGACAGCTTAAGGTGTATTTCTCTTTGGCTGTACCCCCTATAGATGGTTGTAATCCTGACTCCTTCTTTCCTTGACTGTACCATTGCATGCCATGAGACTGGACTCCTGACTTCTTTTTTAGCCTGGACTGTACCATTGTTTGCCATGAGATTGGAATCCTGACTCCTTTTTGGCCTGACTCTACCATTGTTTGTCATGAAGTTGTATTTCTGTGTCTTTTCAGACAGTGTTTGTCTTTCTGGCATTATTTTGCTCTTCAGCATGTCTCTTCATCTTCGTTTGTCATGTGCTTTTTAATTCTCTTGTTTGAGAAGTTGAGATGGGCTAGGTGATGGCAACAAGAAGTTTGTCTTTCTTGACAGACAGCTTAAGGTGTATTTTCTTTGGCTGTACTCCCTATAGATGGTTGTAATCCTGACTCCTTCTTTCCTTGGACTGTACCATTGCATGCCATGAGACTGGACTCCTGACTTCTTTTTAGCCTGGACTCTACCATTGTTTGCCATGAGAATGGAATCCTGACTCCTTTTTGCCTGGACTCTACCATTGTTTGAAATGAGGCTGGAATGAGCCTGACTGTACCATTGATTGCCATGTAATTGGAATCCTGACTCTTTTTTACCCTGGACTCTACCATTGTTTGTCATGAAGTTGTATTTCTGTGTCTTTTCAGACAGTGTTTGTCTTTCTGGCATTATTTTGCTCTTCAGCATGTCTCTTCATCTTCGTTTGTCATGTGCTTTTAATTCTCTTGTTTGAGAAGTTGAGATGGGCTAGGTGATGGCAAGTAGTAATGTCTTAATGTTGATAAAGTTATTATTTTTGATTTTGTTTTTGTTATTCTTAATGGTAGAACTTTCGCTTGCCATGTAGGAGACCGGGTTCTGATTCCCAGCTAGGGTAAATTAATTTTAAAATATTTTTTTTTAAATATATTTTGTTGATTCAGCAGATTTGCTTGGAAGTTAATCAGGTTCCTATTTTTTTAATAAGTTTGTCTTTCTTGACAGACAGCTTAAGGTGTATTTCTCTTTTGGCTGTATTCCTATAGATGGTTGTAATCCTGACTCCTTCTTCCCTGGACTGTACCATTGCATGCCATGAGACTGGACTCCTGACTTCTTTTTAGCCTGGACTCTACCATTGTTTGCCATGAGAATGGAATCCTGACTCCTTTTTGCCTGGACTCTACCATTGTTTGAAATGAGGCTGGAATGAGCCTGACTGTACCATTGATTGCCATGTAATTGGAATCCTGACTCTTTTTTACCCTGGACTCTACCATTGTTTGTCATGAAGTTGTATTTCTGTGTCTTTTCAGACAGTGTTTGTCTTTCTGGCATTATTTTGCTCTTCAGCATGTCTCTTCATCTTCGTTTGTCATGTGCTTTTTAATTCTCTTGTTTGAGAAGTTGAGATGGGCTAGGTGATGGCAACAAGAATGTTTTTAATGTTGTATGTAATTGTGTTTTTGTGTATTTAATGGTAGTAATTTTTTTTGCTTGTTATGTTTGAGGATTTTTTTTTTTTTTTTTGTATCGATTCCCAGTTAGGTTTAAATAATAATTTTTTTTTTTTTGAATGATTGTTGATTTAGTTAGTATTATGTATTGAAGTTAATTCAGGTTCCTATTTTTTTGATAAGTTTGTCTTTCTTGACAGACAGCTTAAGGTGTATTTCTCTTTGGCTGTACTCCCTATAGATGGTTGTAATCCTGACTCCTTCTTCCCTTGGACTGTACCATTGCATGCCATGAGACTGGACTCCTGACTTCTTTTTAGCCTGGACTCTACCATTGTTTGCCATGAGAATGGAATCCTGACTCCTTTTTGCCTGGACTCTACCATTGTTTGAAATGAGGCTGGAATGAGCCTGGACTGTACCATTGATTGCCATGTAATTGGAATCCTGACTCTTTTTTACCCTGGACTCTACCATTGTTTGTCATGAAGTTGTATTTCTGTGTCTTTTCAGACAGTGTTTGTCTTTCTGGCATTATTTTGCTCTTCAGCATGTCTCTTCATCTTCGTTTGTCATGTGCTTTTTAATTCTCTTGTTTGAGAAGTTGAGATGGGCTAGGTGATGGCAACAAGAAGTTTGTCTTTCTTGACAGACAGCTTAAGGTGTATTTTCTTTTTGGCTGTACTCCCTATAGATGGTTGTAATCCTGACTCCTCTTTCCCTGGACTGTACCATTGCATGCCATGAGACTGGACTCCTGACTTCTTTTTTAGCCTGGACTGTACCATTGTTTGCCATGAGAATGGAATCCTGACTCCTTTTTGCCTGGACTCTACCATTGTTTGAAATGAGGCTGAATGAGCCTGGACTGTACCATTGATTGCCATGTAATTGGAATCCTGACTCTTTTTTACCCTGGACTCTACCATTGTTTGTCATGAAGTTGTATTTCTGTGTCTTTTCAGACAGTGTTTGTCTTTCTGGCATTATTTTGCTCTTCAGCATGTCTCTTCATCTTCGTTTGTCATGTGCTTTTTAATTCTCTTGTTTGAGAAGTTGAGATGGGCTAGGTGATGGCAACAAGAAGTTTGTCTTTCTTGACAGACAGCTTAAGGTGTATTTTCTTTGGCTGTACTCCTATAGATGGTTGTAATCCTGACTCCTTTCCCTGGACTGTACCATTGCATGCCATGAGACTGACTCCTGACTTTTTTTTAGCCTGGACTGTACCATTGTTTGCCATGAGAATGGAATCCTGACTCCTTTTTGCCTGGACTCTACCATTGTTTGAAATGAGGCTGGAATGAGCCTGGACTGTACCATTGATTGCCATGTAATTGGAATCCTGACTCTTTTTTACCCTGGACTCTACCATTGTTTGTCATGAAGTTGTATTTCTGTGTCTTTTCAGACAGTGTTTGTCTTTCTGGCATTATTTTGCTCTTCAGCATGTCTCTTCATCTTCGTTTGTCATGTGCTTTTTAATTCTCTTGTTTGAGAAGTTGAGATGGGCTAGGTGATGGCAACGAGAATGTCTTAATGTCGCAAGAATTGGTGGTACAGTGGTAGAACTTTCGCCTGCCATGCAGGAGGACCGGGGTTCGATTCCCAGCTAGGGCAACAAAAATTATTTTTTTTTTTAATGATTGTTGATTCAGCAGATTATGCTGGAAGTTAATCAGGTTCCTATTTTTTTGATAAGTTTGTCTTTCTTGACAGACAGCTTAAGGTGTATTTCTCTTTGGCTGTACTCCCTATAGATGGTTGTAATCCTGACTTCTTCTTTCTTTGGACTGTACCATTGCTTGCCATGAGAACTGACTCCTTTTCCTGACTTTTTACATTGTTTGGGTGAGCCTGACTGTACCATTGTTTGCCATGTGATTGGAATCCTGACTCTTTTTTACCCTGGACTCTACCATTGTTTGTCATGAAGTTGTATTTCTGTGTCTTTTCAGACAGTGTTTGTCTTTCTGGCATTATTTTGCTCTTCAGCATGTCTCTTCATCTTCGTTTGTCATGTGCTTTTTAATTCTCTTGTTTGAGAAGTTGAGATGGGCTAGGTGATGGCAACAAGAAGTTTGTCTTTCTTGACAGACAGCTTAAGGTGTATTTTCTCTTTGGCTGTACTCCCTATAGATGGTTGTAATCCTGACTCTCTTTCCCTGGACTGTACCATTGCATGCCATGAGACTGGACTCCTGACTTCTTTTTAGCCTGGACTGTACCATTGTTTGCCATGAGAATGGAATCCTGACTCCTTTTTGCCTGGACTCTACCATTGTTTGAAATGAGGCTGGAATGAGCCTGGACTGTACCATTGATTGCCATGTAATTGGAATCCTGACTCTTTTTTACCCTGGACTCTACCATTGTTTGTCATGAAGTTGTATTTCTGTGTCTTTTCAGACAGTGTTTGTCTTTCTGGCATTATTTTGCTCTTCAGCATGTCTCTTCATCTTCGTTTGTCATGTGCTTTTTAATTCTCTTGTTTGAGAAGTTGAGATGGGCTAGGTGATGGCAACGAGTAATGTCTTTTTAATGTTGCTAAGAATTGGTGGGTAACAAATGGTTAGTAACTTTTTTCGCCTGTTATGTAGGAGGACTGGGTTCTTTTTGAATTTCTTTTTTTTTCAGCTAAGGCAATATCAAATAAATAAATTTTTTTAATAAATTTTATTGATTCAGCAGATTATGCATAAAGTTAATTCAGGTTCCTATTTTTTTAATAAGTTTGTCTTTCTTGACAGACAGCTTAAGGTGTATTTCTCTTTGGCTGTACTCCCTATAGATGGTTGTAATCCTGACTCCTTTCCCTGACTGTACCATTGCATGCCATGAGACTGGCCTTCTCTTTTTAGCCTGGACTGTACCATTGTTTGCCATGAGAATGGAATCCTGACTTCTTTTTGCCTGGACTCTACCATTGTTTGTAAATGAGGCTGTTGGTTTTGAATGGCCGGGCTGTATCTCTTTTATTGATTGCCATGTAATTGGAATCCTGACTCTTTTTTACCCTGGACTCTACCATTGTTTGTCATGAAGTTGTATTTCTGTGTCTTTTCAGACAGTGTTTGTCTTTCTGGCATTATTTTGCTCTTCAGCATGTCTCTTCATCTTCGCTTGTCATGTGCTTTTTAATTCTCTTGTTTGAGAAGTTGAGATGGGCTAGGTGATGGCAACAAGAAGTTTGTCTTTCTTGACAGACAGCTTAAGGTGTATTCTCTTTGGCTGTACTCCCTATAGATGGTTGTAATCCTGACTCCTTTCCTGGACTGTACCATTGCATGCCATGAGACTGGACTCCTGATTTCTTTTTTAGCCTGGACTGTACCATTGTTTGCCATGAGAATGGAATCCTGACTCCTTTTTGCCTGGACTCTACCATTGTTTGAAATGAGGCTGGAATGAGCCTGGACTGTACCATTGATTGCCATGTAATTGGAATCCTGACTCTTTTTTACCCTGGACTCTACCATTGTTTGTCATGAAGTTGTATTTCTGTGTCTTTTCAGACAGTGTTTGTCTTTCTGGCATTATTTTGCTCTTCAGCATGTCTCTTCATCTTCGTTTGTCATGTGCTTTTTAATTCTCTTGTTTGAGAAGTTGAGATGGGCTAGGTGATGGCAACAAGAAGTTTGTCTTTCTTGACAGACAGCTTAAGGTGTATTTCTCTTTGGCTGTACTCCCTATAGATGGTTGTAATCCTGACTCCTTTCCCTGACTGTACCATTGCATGCCATGAGACTGGACTCCTGACTTTTTTTTAGCCTGGACTGTACCATTGTTTGCCATGAGAATGGAATCCTGACTCCTTTTTGCCTGGACTCTACCATTGTTTGAAATGAGGCTGGAATGAGCCTGACTGTACCATTGATTGCCATGTAATTGGAATCCTGACTCTTTTTTACCCTGGACTCTACCATTGTTTGTCATGAAGTTGTATTTCTGTGTCTTTTCAGACAGTGTTTGTCTTTCTGGCATTATTTTGCTCTTCAGCATGTCTCTTCATCTTCGTTTGTCATGTGCTTTTTAATTCTCTTGTTTGAGAAGTTGAGATGGGCTAGGTGATGGCAACGAGAATGTCTTTTTTTTTTAATGTCGCAAGTTAATTGGTTTGGGTTTTACAATGGTAGAACTTTTCGCCTGCCATTTGCAGGAGGAACTCGGGGTTTTTTTTGATTCCCCAGCTAGGGTATTATCATAAAATATTTTTTTTGATGATTGTTGATTCAGCAGATTATGCCTGGAAGTTAATTCAGGTTTCCTATTTTTTTGATAAGTTTGTCTTTCTTGACAGACAGCTTAAGGTGTATTTTCTTTGGCTGTACTCCCTATAGATGGTTGTAATCCTGACTCCTTTCCCTGGACTGTACCATTGCATGCCATGAGACTGACTCCTGACTTCTTTTTAGCCTGGACTCTACCATTGTTTGCCATGAGAATGGAATCCTGACCTCCTTTTTTTTGCCTGGACTCTACCATTATTTGAAATGAGGCTGGAATGAGCCTGACTGTACCATTGATTGCCATGTAATTGGAATCCTGACTCTTTTTTACCCTGGACTCTACCATTGTTTGTCATGAAGTTGTATTTCTGTGTCTTTTCAGACAGTGTTTGTCTTTCTGGCATTATTTTGCTCTTCAGCATGTCTCTTCATCTTCGTTTGTCATGTGCTTTTTAATTCTCTTGTTTGAGAAGTTGAGATGGGCTAGGTGATGGCAACAAGAAGTTTGTCTTTCTTGACAGACAGCTTAAGGTGTATTTTCTTTGGCTGTACTCCCTATAGATGGTTGTAATCCTGACTCCTTCTTTCCTTGGACTGTACCATTGCATGCCATGAGACTGGACTCCTGACTTCTTTTTAGCCTGGACTGTACCAATTTTGTTTGCCATGAGAATGGAATCCTGACTCCTTTTTGCCTGGACTCTACCATTGTTTGAAATGAGGCTGGAATGAGCCTGACTGTACCATTGATTGCCATGTAATTGGAATCCTGACTCTTTTTTTACCCTGGACTCTACCATTGTTTGTCATGAAGTTGTATTTCTGTGTCTTTTCAGACAGTGTTTGTCTTTCTGGCATTATTTTGCTCTTCAGCATGTCTCTTCATCTTCGTTTGTCATGTGCTTTTTAATTCTCTTGTTTGAGAAGTTGAGATGGGCTAGGTGATGGCAACAAGAAGTTTGTCTTTCTTGACAGACAGCTTAAGGTGTATTTCTCTTTGGCTGTACTCCCTATAGATGGTTGTAATCCTGACTCCTTCTTTCCTTGGACTGTACCATTGCATGCCATGAGACTGGACTCCTGACTTCTTTTTAGCCTGGACTGTACCATTGTTTGCCATGAGAATGGAATCCTGACTCCTTTTTGCCTGGACTCTACCATTGTTTGAAATGAGGCTGGAATGAGCCTGACTGTACCATTGATTGCCATGTAATTGGAATCCTGACTCTTTTTTTACCCTGGACTCTACCATTGTTTGTCATGAAGTTGTATTTCTGTGTCTTTTCAGACAGTGTTTGTCTTTCTGGCATTATTTTGCTCTTCAGCATGTCTCTTCATCTTCGCTTGTCATGTGCTTTTTAATTCTCTTGTTTGAGAAGTTGAGATGGGCTAGGTGATGGCAAAAGAATTTTTGTTGGAATTGGTTTTTTTTGTGTTATGAGGAGACGATTTATTTAATTTTGTTAATAAATATTTTTTTTTGATTATTTTTAATTTATATTATTATATTTTAAAATTTAATATTCTATTTTTTTGAAAGTTTGTCTTTCTTGACAGACAGCTTAAGGTGTATTTTCTTTGGCTGTACTCCCTATAGATGGTTGTAATCCTGACTCCTTCTTTCCTTGGACTGTACCATTGCATGCCATGAGACTGGACTCCTGACTTCTTTTTAGCCTGGACTGTACCATTGTTTGCCATGAGAATGGAATCCTGACTCCTTTTTGCCTGGACTCTACCATTGTTTGAAATGAGGCTGGAATGAGCCTGGACTGTACCATTGATTGCCATGTAATTGGAATCCTGACTCTTTTTTACCCTGGACTCTACCATTGTTTGTCATGAAGTTGTATTTCTGTGTCTTTTCAGACAGTGTTTGTCTTTCTGGCATTATTTTGCTCTTCAGCATGTCTCTTCATCTTCGTTTGTCATGTGCTTTTTAATTCTCTTGTTTGAGAAGTTGAGATGGGCTAGGTGATGGCAACATAGAATGTCTTTTTTTTAATGTTTTGTTAAAGTATTATTTGGTGGTAATTTTAATGATAGTAATTTTCTTTTTTTTCGCTTCTTTTGTATGTTTTTTTTTTTTTTTTTTTTTTTTTTTTTTAGGAAGGATTGTATTTGATTCCAGTAGGTATACAAAAATATTTTTTTGATGATTGTTGATTCAGAGATTATGATGAAGTTAATCAGGTTCCTATTTTTTTTGATAAGTTTGTCTTTCTTGACAGACAGCTTAAGGTGTATTTCTCTTTGGCTGTACTCCCTATAGATGGTTGTAATCCTGACTCCTTCTTTCCTGGACTGTACCATTGCATGCCATGAGACTGGACTCCTGACTTCTTTTTAGCCTGGACTGTACCATTGTTTGCCATGAGAATGGAATCCTGACTCCTTTTTTGCCTGGACTCTACCATTGTTTGAAATGAGGCTGGAATGAGCCTGGACTGTACCATTGATTGCCATGTAATTGGAATCCTGACTCTTTTTTACCCTGGACTCTACCATTGTTTGTCATGAAGTTGTATTTCTGTGTCTTTTCAGACAGTGTTTGTCTTTCTGGCATTATTTTGCTCTTCAGCATGTCTCTTCATCTTCGTTTGTCATGTGCTTTTTAATTCTCTTGTTTGAGAAGTTGAGATGGCTAGTTTTTAATGATGGCAACAAGAAGTTTGTCTTTCTTGACAGACAGCTTAAGGTGTATTTCTCTTTGGCTGTACTCCCTATAGATGGTTGTAATCCTGACTCTTCTTTCCTGGACTGTACCATTGCATGCCATGAGACTGGACTCCTGACTCTCTTTTAGCCTGGACTGTACCATTGTTTGCCATGAGAATGGAATCCTGACTCCTTTTTGCCTGGACTCTACCATTGTTTGAAATGAGGCTGGAATGAGCCTGGACTGTACCATTGATTGCCATGTAATTGGAATCCTGACTCTTTTTTACCCTGGACTCTACCATTGTTTGTCATGAAGTTGTATTTCTGTGTCTTTTCAGACAGTGTTTGTCTTTCTGGCATTATTTTGCTCTTCAGCATGTCTCTTCATCTTCGTTTGTCATGTGCTTTTTAATTCTCTGTTTGAGAAGTTGAGATGGGCTAGGTGATGGCAACAAGAAGTTTGTCTTTCTTGACAGACAGCTTAAGGTGTATTTCTCTTTGGCTGTACTTATAGATGGTTGTAATCCTGACTCCTTTCCCGGGACTGTACCATTGCATGCCATGAGACTGGACTCCTGACATTTTCTTTTTAGCCTGGACTGTACCATTGTTTGCCATGAGAATGGAATCCTGACTCCTTTTTGCCTGGACTCTACCATTGTTTGAAATGAGGCTGGAATGAGCCTGACTGTACCATTGATTGCCATGTAATTGGAATCCTGACTCTTTTTTACCCTGGACTCTACCATTGTTTGTCATGAAGTTGTATTTCTGTGTCTTTTCAGACAGTGTTTGTCTTTCTGGCATTATTTTGCTCTTCAGCATGTCTCTTCATCTTCGTTTGTCATGTGCTTTTTAATTCTCTTGTTTGAGAAGTTGAGATGGGCTAGGTGATGGCAATCAGATGATTTTGTTTTATTGTTGTTAAGTATTTTGTGTGTGTTTTATTTTAATAATAGATTTATTTTTTAATTTTTATTTATTTATTTTGTAGGAGGTTTTTTTTTTTAATTCTTAACTAAAAAATTTTTTTTTTTATTAAAAAATATTTTTTTAATGATTGTTGATTCAGCAGATTATGCATGGAAGTTAATCAGATTTTTATTTTTTTGATAAGTTTGTCTTTCTTGACAGACAGCTTAAGGTGTATTTTCTTTGGCTGTACTCCCTATAGATGGTTGTAATCCTGACTCCTCTTTCCTGGACTGTACCATTGCATGCCATGAGACTGACTCCTGACTTCTTTTTAGCCTGGACTCTACCATTGTTTGCCATGAGAATGGAATCCTGACTCCTTTTTGCCTGGACTCTACCATTGTTTGAAATGAGGCTGGAATGAGCCTGGACTGTACCATTGATTGCCATGTAATTGGAATCCTGACTCTTTTTTACCCTGGACTCTACCATTGTTTGTCATGAAGTTGTATTTCTGTGTCTTTTCAGACAGTGTTTGTCTTTCTGGCATTATTTTGCTCTTCAGCATGTCTCTTCATCTTCGTTTGTCATGTGCTTTTTAATTCTCTTGTTTGAGAAGTTGAGATGGGCTAGGTGATGGCAACAAGAATGTTTTAATGTTGTAAGAATTGGTGGTTATTAATGGTAGAACTTTTCTGCTTGTCTTATTTGCAGGAGGATTTTGTTTTCTGATTTCTTAACTATTAAAACATATTTTTTATTTTTTTTTTTTTTTTTTTTTTTAAAATATTTTTTTAAATAAATTTTATTTGATATCAACAAATTATACATAAAAGTTAATTATCAAGTTTTCTTATATTTTTTGATAAGTTTGTCTTTCTTGACAGACAGCTTAAGGTGTATTTCTTTTGGCTGTACTCCCTATAGATGGTTGTAATCCTGACTCCCTTTCCCTGGACTGTACCATTGCATGCCATGAGACTGGACTCCTGACTTCTTTTTAGCCTGGACTGTACCATTGTTTGCCATGAGAATGGAATCCTGACTCCTTTTTGCCTGGACTCTACCATTGTTTGAAATGAGGCTGGAATGAGCCTGACTGTACCATTGATTGCCATGTAATTGGAATCCTGACTCTTTTTTACCCTGGACTCTACCATTGTTTGTCATGAAGTTGTATTTCTGTGTCTTTTCAGACAGTGTTTGTCTTTCTGGCATTATTTTGCTCTTCAGCATGTCTCTTCATCTTCGTTTGTCATGTGCTTTTTAATTCTCTTGTTTGAGAAGTTGAGATGGGCTAGGTGATGGCAACAAGAAGTTTGTCTTTCTTGACAGACAGCTTAAGGTGTATTTTCTTTGGCTGTACTCCCTATAGATGGTTGTAATCCTGACTCCTTTTCCTTGACTGTACCATTGCATGCCATGAGACTGGACTCCTGACTTCTTTTTAGCCTGGACTCTACCATTGTTTGCCATGAGAATGGAATCCTGACTCCTTTTTGCCTGGACTCTACCATTGTTTGAAATGAGGCTGGAATGAGCCTGGACTGTACCATTGATTGCCATGTAATTGGAATCCTGACTCTTTTTTACCCTGGACTCTACCATTGTTTGTCATGAAGTTGTATTTCTGTGTCTTTTCAGACAGTGTTTGTCTTTCTGGCATTATTTTGCTCTTCAGCATGTCTCTTCATCTTCGTTTGTCATGTGCTTTTTAAATTCTCTTGTTTGAGAAGTTGAGATGGGCTAGGTGATGGCAACGAGAATGTCTTAATGTTGCAAAGAATTGGTGGTTATTAATGGTAGAATTTTCTTTTTTCAGCCTTGTTTTATGCAGAAAGAACTCGGGTCTTTTGATTTCCCAGCTATACTAATTATCTATTAAAATTATTTTTTTTTTTTTTAATGATTTGTTTGATTCAGCAGATTATGCATGGAAGTTAATCAGGTTCCTATTTTTTTGATAAGTTTGTCTTTCTTGACAGACAGCTTAAGGTGTATTTCTCTTTGGCTGTACTCCCTATAGATGGTTGTAATCCTGACTCTCTTTCCTTGGACTGTACCATTGCATGCCATGAGACTGGACTCCTGACTTCTTTTTTAGCCTGGACTGTACCATTGTTTGCCATGAGAATGGAATCCTGACTCCTTTTGCCTGGACTCTACCATTGTTTGAAATGAGGCTGGAATGAGCCTGGACTGTACCATTGATTGCCATGTAATTGGAATCCTGACTCTTTTTTACCCTGGACTCTACCATTGTTTGTCATGAAGTTGTATTTCTGTGTCTTTTCAGACAGTGTTTGTCTTTCTGGCATTATTTTGCTCTTCAGCATGTCTCTTCATCTTCGTTTGTCATGTGCTTTTTAATTCTCTTGTTTGAGAAGTTGAGATGGGCTAGGTGATGGATAAAATGAGAATGTTCTTTTTAATGTACGCAAAGAAATTGGTGGTTTACTTTTATTTATGGTAGAAATTTTTAATTTGTTATGAGGAGGAATTGGGTTTTTCTTTGATTTTCCTCTCAGCTTAGGGTTAATTTAAATTAAATATTTTTTTTGTATGAATTGTTGATTCAGCAGATTATGATGGAAGTTAATCAGGTTCCTATTTTTTTTGATAAGTTTGTCTTTCTTGACAGACAGCTTAAGGTGTATTTTCTTTGGCTGTACTCCCTATAGATGGTTGTAATCCTGACTCCTTTCCCTGGACTGTACCATTGCATGCCATGAGACTGGACTCCTGACTTCTTTTTAGCCTGGACTCTACCATTGTTTGCCATGAGAATGGAATCCTGACTCCTTTTTGCCTGGACTCTACCATTGTTTGAAATGAGGCTGGAATGAGCCTGACTGTACCATTGATTGCCATGTAATTGGAATCCTGACTCTTTTTTACCCTGGACTCTACCATTGTTTGTCATGAAGTTGTATTTCTGTGTCTTTTCAGACAGTGTTTGTCTTTCTGGCATTATTTTGCTCTTCAGCATGTCTCTTCATCTTCGCTTGTCATGTGCTTTTTAATTCTCTTGTTTGAGAAGTTGAGATGGGCTAGGTGATGGCAACAAGAAGTTTGTCTTTCTTGACAGACAGCTTAAGGTGTATTTCTCTTTTGGCTGTACTCCCTATAGATGGTTGTAATCCTGACTCCTTTTCCTTGGACTGTACCATTGCATGCCATGAGACTGGACTCCTGACTTCTTCTTAGCCTGGACTGTACCATTGTTTGCCATGAGAATGGAATCCTGACTCCTTTTTGCCTGGACTCTACCATTATTTGAAATGAGGCTGGAATGAGCCTGGACTGTACCATTGATTGCCATGTAATTGGAATCCTGACTCTTTTTTACCCTGGACTCTACCATTGTTTGTCATGAAGTTGTATTTCTGTGTCTTTTCAGACAGTGTTTGTCTTTCTGGCATTATTTTGCTCTTCAGCATGTCTCTTCATCTTCGCTTGTCATGTGCTTTTTAATTCTCTTGTTTGAGAAGTTGAGATGGGCTAGGTGATGGCAACAAGAATGTCTTAATGTTGCAAGTATATTGGTGGTATTCAATGGTAGAACTTTCGCTTGCTATTTGCAGGAGGACCGGGTTCGATTCCCAGTAGATAATATTAAAAAATTATTTTTTTTTTTTTTAAATAATTGTTGATTTCAGCATGTATTTTTTTTTTATTGTCTGGAAGTTAATTCAGGTTCCTATTTTTTTTTGATAAGTTTGTCTTTCTTGACAGACAGCTTAAGGTGTATTTCTCTTTGGCTGTACTCCCTATAGATGGTTGTAATCCTGACTCTTCTTTCCTTTGGACTGTACCATTGCATGCCATGAGACTGGACTCCTGACTTCTTTTTAGCCTGGACTGTACCATTGTTTGCCATGAGAATGGAATCCTGACTCCTTTTTGCCTGGACTCTACCATTGTTTGAAATGAGGCTGGAATGAGCCTGGACTGTACCATTGATTGCCATGTAATTGGAATCCTGACTCTTTTTTACCCTGGACTCTACCATTGTTTGTCATGAAGTTGTATTTCTGTGTCTTTTCAGACAGTGTTTGTCTTTCTGGCATTATTTTGCTCTTCAGCATGTCTCTTCATCTTCGTTTGTCATGTGCTTTTTAATTCTCTTGTTTGAGAAGTTGAGATGGGCTAGGTGATGGCAAAAGAATGTTTTTAATTTATTATTTAAAATGTTTTTTTATGATTGTTAATTCAAATTATTAATTAATCATTCTATTTTTTTATAAGTTTGTCTTTCTTGACAGACAGCTTAAGGTGTATTTCTTTTTTGGCTGTACTCCCTATAGATGGTTGTAATCCTGACTCCTTCTTTCCTTGGACTGTACCATTGCATGCCATGAGACTGGACTCCTGACTTCTTTTTAGCCTGGACTGTACCATTGTTTGCCATGAGAATGGAATCCTGACTCCTTTTTGCCTGGACTCTACCATTGTTTGAAATGAGGCTGGAATGAGCCTGGACTGTACCATTGATTGCCATGTAATTGGAATCCTGACTCTTTTTTACCCTGGACTCTACCATTGTTTGTCATGAAGTTGTATTTCTGTGTCTTTTCAGACAGTGTTTGTCTTTCTGGCATTATTTTGCTCTTCAGCATGTCTCTTCATCTTCGTTTGTCATGTGCTTTTAATTCTCTTGTTTGAGAAGTTGAGATGGGCTAGGTGATGGCAACAAGAATGTCTTAATGTTGCAAGAATTGGTGGTACAATGGTAGAACTTTGTGTATGCAGGAGACGGTTCGATTCCCAGCTAGGGTAATAAAAATATTTTTTTTTTGATGATTGTTGATTCAGCAGATTATGCATGGAAGTTAATCAGTGTTTCCTATTTTTTTTTAATAAGTTTGTCTTTCTTGACAGACAGCTTAAGGTGTATTTCCTTTGGCTGTACTCCCTATAGATGGTTGTAATCCTGACTCCTTCTTTCCTTGGACTGTACCATTGCATGCCATGAGACTGGACTCCTGACTTCTTTTTTAGCCTGGACTGTACCATTGTTTGCCATGAGAATGGAATCCTGACTTTTTGCCTTGACTCTACCATTGTTTGTCATGAAGTTGTATTTCTGTGTCTTTTCAGACAGTGTTTGTCTTTCTGGCATTATTTTGCTCTTCAGCATGTCTCTTCATCTTCGTTTGTCATGTGCTTTTTAATTCTCTTGTTTGAGAAGTTGAGATGGGCTAGGTGATGGCAACAAGAAGTTTGTCTTTCTTGACAGACAGCTTAAGGTGTATTTCTCTTTGGCTGTACTCCCTATAGATGGTTGTAATCCTGACTCCCTTTCCTTGGACTGTACCATTGCATGCCATGAGACTGGACTCCTGACTTCTTTTTAGCCTGGACTCTACCATTGTTTGCCATGAGAATGGAATCCTGACTCCTTTTTGCCTGGACTCTACCATTGTTTGAAATGAGGCTGGAATGAGCCTGGACTGTACCATTGATTGCCATGTAATTGGAATCCTGACTCTTTTTTTACCCTGGACTCTACCATTGTTTGTCATGAAGTTGTATTTCTGTGTCTTTTCAGACAGTGTTTGTCTTTCTGGCATTATTTTGCTCTTCAGCATGTCTCTTCATCTTCGCTTGTCATGTGCTTTTTAATTCTCTTGTTTGAGAAGTTGAGATGGGCTAGGTGATGGCAACAAGAAGTTTGTCTTTCTTGACAGACAGCTTAAGGTGTATTTCTCTTTGGCTGTACTCCCTATAGATGGTTGTAATCCTGACTCCTTTCCCTTGGACTGTACCATTGCTTGCCATGAGACTGGACTCCTGACTTCTTTTTAGCCTGGACTCTACCATTGTTTGCCATGAGAATGGAATCCTGACTCCTTTTTGCCTGGACTCTACCATTGTTTGAAATGAGGCTGGAATGAGCCTGGACTGTACCATTGATTGCCATGTAATTGGAATCCTGACTCTTTTTTACCCTGGACTCTACCATTGTTTGTCATGAAGTTGTATTTCTGTGTCTTTTCAGACAGTGTTTGTCTTTCTGGCATTATTTTGCTCTTCAGCATGTCTCTTCATCTTCGTTTGTCATGTGCTTTTTAATTCTCTTGTTTGAGAAGTTGAGATGGGCTAGGTGATGGCAACGAGAATGTCTTAATGTCGCAAGAATTGGTGGTACAATGGTAGAACTTTCGCCTGCCATGAGGAGGACCGGGTTCGATTCCCAGCTAGGGTAACAAAAATATTTTTTTTTGATGATTGTTGATTCAGCAGATTATGCTTGGAAGTTAATCAGGTTCCTATATTTTTTTGATAAGTTTGTCTTTCTTGACAGACAGCTTAAGGTGTATTTCTCTTTGGCTGTACTCCCTATAGATGGTTGTAATCCTGACTCCTTCTTCCCTGGACTGTACCATTGCATGCCATGAGACTGGACTCCTGACTTCTTTTTAGCCTGGACTCTACCATTGTTTGCCATGAGAATGGAATCCTGACTCCTTTTTGCCTGGACTCTACCATTGTTTGAAATGAGGCTGGAATGAGCCTGGACTGTACCATTGATTGCCATGTAATTGGAATCCTGACTCTTTTTACCCTGGACTCTACCATTGTTTGTCATGAAGTTGTATTTCTGTGTCTTTTCAGACAGTGTTTGTCTTTCTGGCATTATTTTGCTCTTCAGCATGTCTCTTCATCTTCGTTTGTCATGTGCTTTTTAATTCTCTTGTTTGAGAAGTTGAGATGGGCTAGGTGATGGCAACAAGAAGTTTGTCTTTCTTGACAGACAGCTTAAGGTGTATTTCTCTTTTGGCTGTACTCCCTATAGATGGTTGTAATCCTGACTCCTCTTTCCTTGGACTGTACCATTGCATGCCATGAGACTGGACTCCTGACTTCTTTTTAGCCTGGACTCTACCATTGTTTGCCATGAGAATGGAATCCTGACTCCTTTTGCCTGGACTCTACCATTGTTTGAAATGAGGCTGGAATGAGCCTGGACTGTACCATTGATTGCCATGTAATTGGAATCCTGACTCTTTTTTTACCCTGGACTCTACCATTGTTTGTCATGAAGTTGTATTTCTGTGTCTTTTCAGACAGTGTTTGTCTTTCTGGCATTATTTTGCTCTTCAGCATGTCTCTTCATCTTCGTTTGTCATGTGCTTTTTAATTCTCTTGTTTGAGAAGTTGAGATGGGCTAGGTGATGGCAACAAGAAGTTTGTCTTTCTTGACAGACAGCTTAAGGTGTATTTTCTTTGGCTGTACCCCCTATAGATGGTTGTAATCCTGACTCCTTTCCTCCCTGACTGTACCATTGCATGCCATGAGACTGGACTCCTGATTCCTTTTTTAGCCTGGACTGTACCATTGTTTGCCATGAGAATGGAATCCTGACTCCTTTTTGCCTGGACTCTACCATTGTTTGAAATGAGGCTGGAATGAGCCTGGACTGTACCATTGATTGCCATGTAATTGGAATCCTGACTCTTTTTTACCCTGGACTCTACCATTGTTTGTCATGAAGTTGTATTTCTGTGTCTTTTCAGACAGTGTTTGTCTTTCTGGCATTATTTTGCTCTTCAGCATGTCTCTTCATCTTCGTTTGTCATGTGCTTTTTAATTCTCTTGTTTGAGAAGTTGAGATGGGCTAGGTGATGGCAACGAGAATGTTTTAATGTGCAAGAATTGGTGGTACAATGGTAGAACTTTTCGCCTGCCATGAGGAGGATTTCGTTCCCCAGCTAGGCAACAAAAATGTTTTTTTGATGATTGTTGATTCAGCAGATTTTATGCTGAAGTTAATCAGGTTCCTATTTTTTTGATAAGTTTGTCTTTTCTTGACAGACAGCTTAAGGTGTATTTCTCTTTGGCTGTACTCCCTATAGATGGTTGTAATCCTGACTCTTCTTCCCTGGACTGTACCATTGCATGCCATGAGACTGGACTCCTGACTTCTTTTTTAGCCTGGACTGTACCATTGTTTGCCATGAGATTGGAATCCTGACTCCTTTTTTGCCTGGACTCTACCATTGTTTGAAATGAGGCTGGAATGAGCCTGGACTGTACCATTGATTGCCATGTAATTGGAATCCTGACTCTTTTTTACCCTGGACTCTACCATTGTTTGTCATGAAGTTGTATTTCTGTGTCTTTTCAGACAGTGTTTGTCTTTCTGGCATTATTTTGCTCTTCAGCATGTCTCTTCATCTTCGTTTGTCATGTGCTTTTTAATTCTCTTGTTTGAGAAGTTGAGATGGGCTAGGTGATGGCAACGAGAATGTCTTAATGTCGCAAATTGGTGGTACAATGGTAGAACTTTCCCTGCCATGCAGGAGGACTGGGGTTCGATTCCCGCTAGGGCAACAAAAATGTTTTTTTGATGATTGTTGATTCAGCAGATTATGCTGGAAGTTAATCAGGTTCCTATTTTTTTGATAAGTTTGTCTTTCTTTGACAGACAGCTTAAGGTGTATTTCTTTGGCTGTACTCTCCTATAGATGGTTGTAATCCTGACTCTCCTTTCCCTGACTGTACCATTGCATGCCATGAGACTGGACTCCTGATTCTTTTAGCCTGGACTGTACCATTGTTTGCCATGAGAATGGAATCCTGACTCCTTTTTGCCTGGACTCTACCATTGTTTGAATAATGAGGCTGGAATGAGCCTGACTGTACCATTGATTGCCATGTAATTGGAATCTCTCTTTTCCCTTACCCTGACCCTACCATTGTTTGTCATGAAGTTGTATTTCTGTGTCTTTTCAGACAGTGTTTGTCTTTCTGGCATTATTTTGCTCTTCAGCATGTCTCTTCATCTTCGCTTGTCATGTGCTTTTTAATTCTCTTGTTTGAGAAGTTGAGATGGGAGGTGAGGCAACAAGAAGTTTGTCTTTCTTGACAGACAGCTTAAGGTGTATTTCTTTGGCTGTACTCCCTATAGATGGTTGTAATCCTGACTCCTTTTCCCTGGACTGTACCATTGCATGCCATGAGACTGGACTCCTGACTTCTTTTAGCCTGGACTGTACCATTGTTTGCCATGAGAATGGAATCCTGACTCCTTTTTGCCTGGACTC